>SMSR01013688.1:0-50478 GCA_019453355.1 Ceratina japonica | reverse complement strand
ATTTATTTATTTATTTATTTATTATACGGGTTAGAAAACCCTTTAAGGTACAAAAGATAATAGTAAGAGCAGTACAGTTGGCATAAATATGATATGAGTAAAAATGAGAGAAAATGAGTAGATAACTTAGTGAGGAATATTATATCAATAATGACAAGAAATGATCACGAAGCTTACGTCTGATGACAGGTACAGAATCATGGAAGATATCAAATAAGTGGCTAAGTCTATTAGCTTTGGATGTAATCCTTGCAATAACGTTAGCGTGCCCAAAATTGGACTTAAATCTTTCTTGGTAGAAAGTAGTGGTAGGCCTAAGACAACGCAATGGGGCATTGAGCTTGATTTGTTCCAAAAGCAACGGAGAGTCCATATTATTATTCAGAAGATTTCTGAGAAATATTATTTCAGTATATTTATTTATTCCCCCGGGCCGATCTCTGATTAAACTTTCCCCCCTCGAAGCCGTCTGCTAAACATTTTATGCCGAAACGCGATTAGAAAGGGTCGCGCGATACGGACGGAGGGGAGAGAGACGTCTCGGATCCGTCATTCGGGGAGAACAGAGGAACGCGAAGTTGGCGGACGATCGAAGCGAGATAAAATTTATTTCTCGAACGAAGCCGATCCCGATATACCGAGCACGGGACAGCGATGTCGCGCATTCGGAAGGGGCGACGCGCTCCAACCTCAAACTTTCCCACACACAGAAAATAGTTTGTAACCGGGTGAAATTTCTGAATCTTCTCGACGCTCCGTCGATGATAAATCAAAGTTCCCGTGGCCGTTCCGCGAACCCGTCGAAGGAACCGTGAAACGCGTGGCAATACATTACACGACCGCTGCCAGGATGTCCTCCCTCGTCGTGGCCCACGATTCGCGAATGATACTGCTCGAGCTGGCCGTCGAAAACGTGAGGGATCCATACACTCTAAATCGTTCGCGGACTCGGTCATTCGTATTATTATACGCCTCTTCCCCGTTCGATGGAAATTTCAAATTAATCTGCGCGAAATCTGTACGAATGCCCGAACGAAACGTCGGACTCTAAAATACTAATTATCGCACAGCTGTACATGCCGTGGTCGGACGCGTTCGACTCGGCGCTCCTGCAAAAGACGGTGATAATGTTCCGGATGCTGGACGAGGACTGGACGACGCTGACGCCGAATCGACGGGACTACCGTTCCTATCGAGGGTCTAATTACGAGAACGAAAAATTCTACGGCGGCAGATCCGTCCTGTTCTCGTTGCCGGAGAGCGCGCTGGAACAGGAGATGTCCGGGGTCGACCTCCAATTGTACGTCTACAAGGCCGTGTCCAAGTACTTCGAGCTGGAGCCGCGACGTAACTACGGATTCGCCCTCGTCAGGGTGGACGACCTCTTTAACGGCATTGTCAAGGACCTGCGCGAACGGAAGTGGTTGGAAGGTTATTTTTCGAGCGAGCTGGAGCGGGAGCCTATATCGAGGTGAACGCATTTAAATACGCGGACCTGGCGTTTATGCAAATCCCGGGACGAAACGGATTACCGGCCGGCGAACGTTGCTTCCGGCCGAGTTAATTTAAAAAACCGCTGTACCGCGTACGCGGCCCGGTCTCGAGTCGGGGTCCCGGTTCGTTTGTATCGGAAACCAGCTGACGCGTCTCGACCCGAAATCTCTGACCGACCCCTCTTAAAAGGCTTTGCGTCCTTGTTTTCCCGTAGCCTCCATTAATCTTGTTACCCGGCTCGGATTAGTCCGAAACGTTTTACGCGCCGAGCGAAACGAGTAGGACGGGCCCGAACGTCGCCCCGCTCCTAAACTACGTCTCCCTCGTCGGTCTTCGAGTCGTATTCGTTCGGGCCGTCCTTAAATTTTGTTCACAGTCGCAATTACGCTCGTCGATCACAGCGATTTCCCTACCGCGAAACGTCTCGAGCGCGACACGCGAACGAAGAGGCGACGTTTAGTCGTTCTTCAAAGAACGTAAAGACGCTCGTCGATACGGCCGAACCGGTCGACGAGTGCTCGCGAGCCCGCTTTTCGAATCAAAGAAAAGGGAGAAAAAAAAAACGGGACGTGTTTAACGCGCAGATCGACGCGCGGCAAGTTCGGTCTGCTGAACGAGGAGCTGCAGAAGACTCAGGCGACGATCGAGCTGTACGTCCGCGTCAGCTACCTGGGCAAGTGCGTCGTCACCGAACTGCACACGCCGACGGACATAGAGAAGGTGTTCTACGCTCGCGAGGAGACCGACGAACACTATCGGTATCAGATGCGCGAGGTCGACACCGTGGACCTGGAGTCGTTCTGCTGGGGCAGTACGACCGTCATCCCGGCGCTGCCTCCGGAGCTGCTCACGTGCAGATGCAGACCGCCGCCGCCGATCGACGAGACCACGCAGACGATGGTGAAGAGGAAGAAGCCGAAGAGGGACAACGGTTTCTGGGACAAGCTCCATCGGGTCCAGGAGCTGATAGCCCTGATGAAAGAGATGAGGAAGAATCGGCCGGAAGTTCTCCCGCACGGGAAACCGGCGACCGTTTGCCCGCCGCCGCAGCCGTGCGTCTGTCCGACGACGGCGTGCGCGCCCGTCTGCGTTTACGGTGCCGATCCCTGTCGACCGGTTTGTTGCCTCCCGTCCTGCACGTGAGCCTCGCTCAGGAATTCGCACGGAAAAGGAAGATCGCGAAGTCGTACCGCGGGATCCAGACGGAGTGTCCGAGTTTCGACGCGATTCCACGAGGTAATCGATCATGATCGAATTTCGTTTCGACCGTTTTCATTTGACGATGTACGTTTGACGCGACGAAGAATTTTCGTCTGAAACGCGTCGAGTACGTGGGAATTTTGAATTGCAGAAGGACGCCGGTGGGATCCGTCCGGCCGACGAGGAGCGTTCGCCGTTTCGCCCCCGACGTTAAGCCGCGACGAGAATTTGCATAGAAAAGGGAAATCGCGAAGTCGTACCGTAAGATTCAGAGGCGTTACGCCGGGGTAACTCGAGTCGAAGTTTTACCATTGTTCCAGCCGGATTTACCCGAGGTAATCACGGGGACCGTGTCCCATCGTGTTTTATGATCCATTCATCCCTCGCGATTGGACGATCTCCCAAATTGCCGAGCGAAATTTTATGCGACCGAATCATAGAAGGGGTGGCGGTGGTTCGTACGAGTGCGGAGGGACGCGCGTCCTCGAATTACTTATTCCGTTCACAGGGGCGGGGATCGACGAAAAGAAATCTTTCCTAGGTCTCCCTTTGTATATCGCCGATTCCATGGAACATGATAGAATAATCTGAGGGAGCGGTTGAAAATTTCAAAGCGAAGCGAACCTCATCCACCTCCTCCCTCTCCCGCTTCTGCTCCTACTCGGAAGTTCGTGCACGAGGAACGCGCAGTTTTTCACCGTGTCTGAGGTAACTCGATATCCACTTCGCGCCCCGGATATTCCGATATTCCATGCAATTGAGAGTCGAAGAGTTTTGCATTTTGATTATAGCCACCTACGACCCTGCGAGGCCGGATCGTATAGTATATAAGCGTACACACCCGTCCAGAAACGTTCGAGCAAAAGATCCGACAGATATTTTAATACCGCGTTCCCTCGACGAATCACTTGGATTCTTCGCGTCGCGAGCGACGAACGAAGGCCAAGTAATGATTCGTTAAAGCGTCGGCGAGCTTTACAGTATTTGCTCGTCGGTGATCGTATCGTTCGTCATCGTCGATCGTGAGTACGTTAAAGAACGCGTGGCAAAGATTTATGACGAGGGATGTACGGGCTGACGTCGAGATTTCGATTTGCAGGTGCGGGAGTATTTCATCATCGGCCGGCATTATGCAAGGATTCGGATCTGAAGTGGGCGAAAAATCTTCGATCCCGCGGCACGCGAGGAATCGAGACGGTCGGGGTTCGTGAAAACGGGGCGAACGCTTCCTTTCATTGGTTCGCAATCTTTTTTTTTTTACCCTCCCCTTTATTCCGGAAACCGCTTCTCCGGTCGGAAGATTTCCGAGGGAACCGACTACGGGAGGGACCCTTCTTCGGAATCGGCGGCGAGTATCGATCGTAAGAACTAAATTTTACGGAGTGCCATTGTCAAATCGTTAAATCGAACCACGTGATCACCGTCCAAGAAATAAACGACTCGTAGAACGTTGGCCGACGCGAACTCATTGACGAACCGCGGATCCCGCGACGAGATTCGCAGAGAAAGCGAACGCCGCACGGGATCCGAGATAGTTGCGATAAACGAAACTATAATGTAAAACACCTTTCTCACGCGTTAGCATGAAAGTTGCACAAACACGCGCGATATTATTGCACGGTCGTTGAGCCACCGAAAGAAAATCGTTCTGAGCCTAATGACGATTTGCGTTAACGATTGCTCGAGAGAAACTCGAGTGTGTTTCCTCGAATCAATTATAATTGCGCACAGCGGTCCTTTCATACGTTTTGCAATTGTGCAGAGCGTCCGAAAAAATGTTCCCGAGGTCCTGTCGCGTTTCCGCCGCGGAGTCACGTTCTCCGCGACGGGGAAGCCTCGACCGAACGAGCCCGATATTCCCCGTCGCGTTTAACGCGTCCCGTCGAAGCGTCTCGAGTCTTCAAAATAGAGGAAAAGTTCGCTGGAAGCTCGGTCGATGGAAAATCTCGACCACGGAGATCCGAGCGATGAGATTCAGATCGGACGCGATCGAACGCGGCAAGAAAAACGGGAGAAAGTGTGCACTTTCATGAGCCGCTATACTTAATGCGTCTGCAATAAATCAACGTAAGTGCACTCGAGCAATTTGCGCCCGTGCCATTGAACGTTCCATCGCGTTAATGAACCTGTCACACGACACGCCGCCCGATCTGAATCAATTATTATTGCACCCGATGGGATTCGTAAAAGCGTCGCAACTCGATTTGTTCAAGGTGAAGACCGAGGCTGCGAGGAGCGTCTATTCTTTTCGTCGAACCGGAACGCGTCGAAAAATCGACGACTCGTCCCGTCCGTAGAAAACGACTAGGAAGAAACTCTCGGCGAGAGCGCGTAAATAATATAATAAGTCGGCGAATCTCTGCCGCGTCTCGCTGTATAGGTGTAATTCGGAAAATGAAGCAGCGAGCCGCGACTGGAAATCGAATAACAGACCGAGACAATATATTCCTCGAGAGCACCGAAAATATAAACGAAGCGAAATCGGGATATTCCTTTATACGCTACGTTTATGGCGGTCCCGGTGTTCCTGGAAGGAACGTTTGGCAAGAAAAGGAACGTCTTGCGCCGAAACCGTTGTACTGTGTTTCGCATTCCCGAAATATGTTGCTCCCGAATTCTCCCCAGAAGTGGATTTTCGAGTCTCCCCGATTCCGGGTGCATCGACGATTCGTTCGAATACAAAAATGACACGAGTTCCCGATCCAATAAAGATCGAGACCGTCTACTCAGAATTTCCCTCTGTAACGAACAACGAATAGACCGAGCGCCTACGGTCTTTATTATGAAATCTGACGAGAGCAGAAAGTAGAAAAAGAGCGGGGATGGGCGAACCGAATGGGATTCGCGCGGAATAAATTTGAGAAACGATTTTGCAAGATTAATATTCGTACATCTGTGGCCGGGAAATTTGACTGGCAGAATCTCGACGAAATCTCGCTCGATCATCGTCGGGAACGCGGACAGCTCCTTCTTCCAGCGGCCACGCCGACGTTTAGATAAATAGCGGGGAATCCGAAAAGGGGGAAGCATACGAGGGGCAATAGTTCGGCGAGGATAAGCGGGATGCGAAATGGCTTCGCCATAACAGGAAAAATACGAAAAGCTGGCGTACGTGTTTCGTGTACGCGCGAGTCTAGACCAGACGCGGATACGCGTACGCGGCGTATACACGTACACAACCGGATACATAGCCGCGCGGGACGCGGAAAACTCGAGGGAACGAGATTACGGGAGATCGAGAAGGAAGAAGGAGTACGAGTTGAAACGCCGGGAGTGACTCGTTTTCTTCCCGGTCTTCCCGGACAGGCCACCGACTGTGGAAACCGTGGACGACGCCGGATCGAGATTTTTTTCGAATCCCAGACCGTCGTTCCTCTCCCTTCTTCGGGATATCGAGCCGAAGACCGACGCTCGAATCTCGCGAAGAATTTCCGATGCCGTTTTTCTAGACGAACCGTCCCTCGAGTAGACGCGTCGAGGTCGATCGAGATCCGCGTCGAAGGGGAGACGCGGATCCGTGTCCGAGCACGGACCGGCACCGCTCTCCCTTCTATCGAGTTGACGCGACGAACGCGCACCGAGAGATTAGGGGGTATTTTATAAGCGAGCGAACGTTCGAGGAATCGGCGAGAAACGTTTTGGACGGGTTCGACGGCACGCGTCGACGCGGCGGCGTTTAACGGAGTCCCTCGAGTGCAGGCGGCCGGGCGTAGTCGGGCCGAAAACGGCAGGTGAGCAGGCAGGGACGAGCGGGACGAGTCGACGGCCCTCGAAAGTCACGGTATAGGTACGTACGTACTTAGGTACACCGGAACACAGAGGGGCGGACGGGGGTGCGGGGTGACATCGGCGCAGACAAGATGTATCGATTACTGATACTTAAGCACACCGGTGTGCGACGAGTCGGACGGGCATCGTCGTCGTCGTCGTCGTTTTGCGACCCGAGACGAGGCCGTTCGCGTACTTACACGCGGTGGAAACGTTTTGCCACGGTCTCCGACCGGGCGCCAGTAATTAGCCGTTACGATTGACGCGCAATCAGAGTTTTCGGTGGCAAACGGACTCGGGAGAAACAGACTCGAACGAGAGGAAAAAAAACTGGAGCATCGAGAACTCGTTTTTTCGGACGTCCCCGGCTAATTACGACGAATCGCGTTCCGGGTCGTTTTCCGAACAACACGATTTTTAAATGTCGACCGAAACGCGTGCCGAAACGGGCGAACGTTCGACGGGAGATTCGTTCGAGATCGCGTCCGACCGTTTACCGATTCGTATCACTTATAGACCGTCCGTTCGTCTACTCGCGTCACTCGCGTCGAGCTCCGAGCCGACGGAACGATATTTCTAAATCCTCGGAAACCTATTTAATTATTCGGCACCGTCGAGTAATCGCGCGGCAGCTCGTCGTCGCGCGTCGAAAACGCGGTAACGTCTTTGGCAATTATCGATAATCGATAGATGACGCTCCATTACGACGTATCCAGCGAATTACGTGTACGTACGTATGTACGTACGGCACGATAATTCGAGACGGGCAACGCGCGGTGGCTTTGCCCGTAGTATTTGATAAGCCGGTGTACAGCGACATATTAACATTTGATAAACGATCCAACGTTAAAGGGATAATTAGACGGCGGTTCGATCGTCGATAGCCGGTAATGAATAAACATGAAGCGCAGGGAAATTGGGTCGCCCCGACGCGTTTACCGTCGAGAGGCCCGACTACAACTTGACGCGTGCCCAAAACCATCGATCGCGTCGACTCATAAACTCGGCGTTCGCGTCAACGTTTCCCTCGTTTCGTCGAGTCGTTTTACAGAAATGTACACGACGACGTTGCGAACGGAACGACGACGTTGTTTCCGGGGTGGAATCGTTGGTAACGAGAGTCAACGGTCCCGAACTCGAATTAGGNTCGAGTCGTTTTACAGAAATGTACACGACGACGTTGCGAACGGAACGACGTTGTTTCCGGGGTGAAACCGTTGGTAACGAGAGTCAACGGTCCCGAACTCGAATTAGCCGAGTGCGCCGGAACGCTCGGGAATAGAAAACAATTCGTCGCACTTAAAAGTGTCGTAACTCGGGTAATTGAGACCGACGGCATAACCGATGAACCCGTTTTCTACGTACGTACATATACGCGTATGGACGCGCAGATATAGTTATCGGGTACTCCGAGTAGTTGGACGAGCGACTACGCGCGCCGACAAACCAGTTAGAACCCTAATTTGCTCGTCAAAGTCGGTACGCGATACTGGCGCGATACGTACGCCGGAACCGGTACGCAGGGGGCCGAATCGTTCCACGATTTTCGTTCGGAAGATTTGGACGTAATTCGTTTCGCACCGAGGGGATTTCTAATTAGAATGAGAACCGCGCGGAGGCACTTGTTTTAAGGGTCGTCGTTTCCTCGCGACGCGGACGTCGGAGAAAGGAAGTTCAGAGACTTCCGAGATTTTTCGCGACGGAACTCGCGGCGAGAAAAACGTAAGAGGATCGGTTCTGGGCGTTGATTCGGCGCGTCTGCTCGGACGCATCGCGAACGTCGTCGAACAATTCGAAGCGCTCGAGGAATTTTCGTACACGTTTGGCAATCTACGAGACGATGTTCCCGAGGCTTGTATCCTCTCTGGAACAAGCCACCGGGAACATTTTCCGTAATACTGGAACTTTGAAAGATTATAACTCGAACGGGAGCGTTTAGAAACTCGCGCTTATATCACGTTGTTTCGTTACAACTAGAACGCCTCCCCGTCCAAAGTGAGCCACGTTATTTCGCGGGAAACAGACTGGCAAAGTTTTCGCGCGAGTTTAATCTCGATTAATTATCATCGAGCATCGCGGTAAAAGAAACTTTCAAATGGAATCGATCGATTCCGTTAATGGACGGTGGAGAGTCGTTTCCAACTTTTTTCGCGTTTTGCGCGATTCGAAACGTTCCCCGCGCGGGGCATCGACTCGTCCTCTTCCGCGCGTTCTAGACGCCGCGGACAACGAAAGTTTTGCTACGACGTTTCGGGCGACGCTCGGCAGTAATTTCCGGTTTTAATAATCGACCGATTTCATTGTTCGAAGAGCAGAACTCGACGGAACGCCGCCGAGGCCTAATTGACTCGCGTGTTTATATAACAGAATCGAGAATTTCCCGTTAAATCGGTATACCGTCGAAACTAAATGAGCTATTCGATTAAATGACCTGTAACCCGATACGCTTGCCCGAGCGTCCGAAACGTTCGACCGAAGTCGTTCGCTCGACGTGACCAATTAGGCGCGTTTTCCGTGAGCCTCGATCAAATTAATTGCATCGAGATTTCCCGTTTGCGCCGCGCGACCGCGAAAGTTGTAATTTATCTCGAGCCGAACGACGCCGAGAAAATGGAACATATTTTTCATACGCGAGAAATCATTGTCATCAATCATATCTCGACGGCCTTCCATTTCACTTTCTTCTGGTTACGATTTCTAATGCGTCGGACAAGTTCACGGGTAAGACGCGAGGAGAAGACGAGACTTTCCTTCGAATTTTTCTGCTCTCCCTTAATGGCCAGGTGGTCGGGGAGATTTCCGAGGCAGAAATTTCCTCTGTAACTGGCATCGCGGGTGGGCGGCCGCGCACAAATTGCGAAAGCGTCATTAACAGACGAAGATAATTGCGAACCGTCACCGGCAACGTTTTTGCCCGCGCCGGGGAAGGGAAGGCAATCGCGGATAGATTTAATGTTCGCGAACGGTCGCCGCGGTCATCGATACGAAAAGCGCGATACTCTCGACGAGGCGAGAATCCGGTCGTTAAGAGATTTCGACGGTCCACCCGCGCACTCGCCGAGACGCACTCCCAGAATAATTTCTGCGCCGAGTATTCGCACGTTCGGTTTTACCCGAGCTTCCGGGATCGTCGAAAGGATTTCCGCGTCGTCGTAGAACAGAAATTATCAAGCGCCCGCGACAGACGCGCAAATCATTTTCTAATCCGTCGAATCGTTTTTAAATAAAAGCGAACACCGTTTGTTTCGTATAAATCGTCGTTCTCGATCTATTTGTTTCGTCCGAGCGCGACGTCGATCCATTGTTTAACGCGAACTTCTCTTTACGTCCATTCGTTATTTCGTCCGGCACGTCGGCGCGGGTAGCATTTATCAGGAACGTTATCGCGTACGACATCGTCGCCAGAGGGTGAGTTCCGTCGGGTCGCGAGCGGCCGAGCGAGCGGCGCGAAAACCGGCGATAATTCCGACGAGCGAACGTTCGCCGCGTCGCGTCGCTTCGACGATAGCGGCGATTCGACGCGGTCCATCATCGGTGGTCGCGCGCGTCATACCTCGTTCGACGCCGCTCGAATTTTTACGATTCGAACGTGAAAGACGTCGCCTGCGAGATTTTTACGACCGACCTCTGTCCGACGCTGACCGTAAATCCGTCGCCGCGAGTTCGCCGGTTTTCTCGAAAGACGTTGCGCGCGTTCGCTCGCGGCAACCGATCGCCGGCCAAACGTATTCCAAACCGCCGTTTCCCGTCGCTTTCCCCGCGCGAAATCAATCACGATTCTCTCCTTTCAACGTTTTCCGATCATACTTTCGATCGATTTACTTAGTCGCCGATTGTTGGACGCACGAGAGATCGTGGAAAGCGTCGAGGAACGACGGCCGTTACGACGCAAGAGTCGTTATTGCGGTAGGAAGACGTTAAGCGGGGTAGACGAAGTAGTTATTTATTCTATCGCGTTTACGCTACATTAGGACCCCGTTATTTAACGGACTCCTTGGCAGTCGGCTCGAATGAAAAATGGTTTCGGAAGCCACCCCGCAGTTTACTCTATTTCCCTTAATCTCCTTTATCGAGAACGTTAAGCGGGGAGACTCGTTCCCTCTTCAAAATTCCATTGCCAATTTACTTGGCGACCCTCGATACATTTCTGCGGGAATTATAATCCCGTAATATATCGCGGCGCGATATATTCCCGATCCGGCAATTTTTCGCGATTAATCATTCGTCCGCGTCGAGTCGATCGCAAATCGGTGGATCGCGGATTTCGCGTTCACGGAGAAACGCAATTTAGCAACGATAATGATCCACTGCCGGTTTAGAAGTGGCGTATCCCCGACATTTGCGCTACAACTAAAACCGATCGTCGAAACGGTNTTTTCGCGATTAATCATTCGTCCGCGTCGAGTCGATCGCAAATCGGTGGATCGCGGATTTCGCGTTCACGGAGAAACGCGATTTAGCAACGATAATGATCCACTGCCGGTTTAGAAGTGGCGTATCCCCGACATTTGCGCTACAACTAAAACCGACCGTCGAAACGGACGAGGGGATCGACGTTTTATACGTCGGCGAACGGCAGTCGTATCACCGGTTTAATGGTCATCGACGCGGATTAATTAATGACGTAACGGTTAACGCAGTAACGCGTAATAATGGTAATGTATCGCTAATTGATAAAGTTAATGCGATATGGACGCGACCCNGATCGACGTTTTATACGTCGGCGAACGGCAGTCGTATCACCGGTTTAATGATCATCGACGCGGATTAATTAATGACGTAACGGTTAACGCAGTAACGCGCAATAATGGTAATGTATCGCTAATTGATAAAGTTAATGCGATATGGACGCGACGCCGATCGGGGCTAACGCGTAATTTATTTAACGAATGAAAATTTCGCGCGGGCGCGAGGTTACTTTTTTTAGTCTCGAACTGACGACGGGTCGATTTTCGAATTAGCAGTGGAAGCCGAGTGCACCGAGGATGTATAGCTCGACGGTGACCGAACTGGAGGAAACGAGCCCGAGTCGGGCCCGAGGGAGCGACGCGGAACCGGTATCCCTGCCAAAAGAACAAACTCCGGCCGGGCAACCGATAATATGGGAAAATGTGATTGGTATCGTTGTGCTTCATTTCCTCGCCATTTACGGTTTCGCGAACGGTTATCGAGACGCCAAGCTGTGGACGTGGATTTGGAGTAAGTACACATCGAGCCACGTTTCAACTACGTTCGGGAAATTCGTTTTCTCTCGTCGGAGTTCCCTCCGCCTTCGCTCTATTTCTATCCGTACGGAACGTCGGACCGGCACCGTTTCCGATCGATCGGTGGCCACGGCCACTGTATCTAATGGGATCTTATTTTCGGTGCTCAGACGCGCGCTCGAATCCATTGTTAATTCCCTGATTCCGACCGCGATCCCCACCGTTTCCCAAGTCGTATAATATTCCTCTAACGCGTTTTCTCTCGCGTCTCTGTCATCAAGACGTCGTATACGGAGTCGCGGCTGGTTACGGGATAACGGCGGGGGCTCATCGACTATGGGCGCACAAGAGCTACTCGGCCAAAACTCCTCTGCGAATCGTCTTGGCCTACTTGTACTGCACGGCCGGCCAAGTGAGTTCGTTTCCGAACGCGTCCACGAACCTACCACGCGTGCATTTNAAGAACAAACTCCGGCCGGGCAACCGATAATATGGGAAAATGTGATTGGTATCGTTGTGCTTCATTTCCTCGCCATTTACGGTTTCGCGAACGGTTATCGAGACGCCAAGCTGTGGACGTGGATTTGGAGTAAGTACACATCGAGCCACGTTTCAACTACGTTCGGGAAATTCGTTTTCTCTCGTCGGAGTTCCCTCCGCCTTCGCTCTATTTCTATCCGTACGGAACGTCGGACCGGCACCGTTTCCGATCGATCGGTGGCCACGGCCACTGTATCTAATGGGATCTTATTTTCGGTGCTCAGACGCGCGCTCGAATCCATTGTTAATTCCCTGATTCCGACCGCGATCCCCACCGTTTCCCAAGTCGTATAATATTCCTCTAACGCGTTTTCTCTCGCGTCTCTGTCATCAAGACGTCGTATACGGAGTCGCGGCTGGTTACGGGATAACGGCAGGGGCTCATCGACTATGGGCGCACAAGAGCTACTCGGCCAAAACTCCTCTGCGAATCTTCTTGGCCTACTTGTACTGCACGGCCGGCCAAGTGAGTTCGTTTCCGAACGCGTCCACGAACCTACCACGCGTGCATTCGAAATCTCTTTGTTTCTCGTTCGATCAGACGCGGTTCTATCACTGGATCAGAGATCACAGGACGCACCACAAGTACTCGGAGACGAGCGCCGACCCGCACGACGCGACCCGCGGATTTTTCTTCTCGCACATCGGCTGGTTGATGGTCAGACGACATCCCGACGTGAAGCGGTACGGCAGTAAAATCGACATGAGCGACATCGCCGCGGATCCCGTGTTAAGATTCTGCGACAAGTAAGAAGTCTCTATCGAATAAGCTCTCTCTCTCTATAATAATAAGCGACTCGAACGGCCCCCGTGTATCGACGTGTTCGAATCTGTCTCGTTTGCAGGTACTACGAGTTGATCATGATCCCGTTGTGCTTCGTGCTGCCGACGATGGTGCCGGTGTACGCGTGGGGCGAGACGTGGTTCATAAGCGTCCACGCGGTGCTCATTCGATACACGTGGCTGTTGCACGCCACTTTTGCCGTGAACAGTTTCGCCCACATGTGGGGAAATCGACCGTACGACAGGCGAGTAGTACAGTCCGCGCCCCTCCGAAACCCGGGGTTAATTAAAACTTTGACGACGCGTCGTTTTTCGACCGGCGATTTAACCCCGTTTCCCGTTGCAGGAGGGTCAGGCCGGTGGAGAACCCGACCGTGTCCCTCTTCGCGCTCGGCGAAGGTTGGCATAATTACCATCATTCTTTCCCGTGGGATTACAAGGCCGCGGAGCTCGGCGCGTACGGCCTCAACCCTACCACCGGTTTCATAGAACTGATGGCGCGTTTAGGACTGGCGTACGACTTGAAGACGCCCGGCAAAGAGCTGGTCGACCGAGTCGCTCGGAACAGAGGAGACGGGACCTGCAGTCTGTGGGGAGACCGAAGACGAAGCAAAGTCGACGAGAAACACCGATGAAACCGCGTTCAGTGTCGTCGGACCGATACCGCGGATTGCGCTCGCTCGACGTAGCAAATGCGTCGCGAATTTTTAAGCACTTTTTACGGGGAATCTCTGGTACGCTCGTTATCGTCCAACGTTTATTTAATACGCTCTCGCGCGGCACGTATATCCCGCCGGCTCGGGGAACGCGCGAACGCGTACGCCGGTACGCATATAATACAGAGTCCATGTGCACGCGCGAATAAATAGTTTACTCTACGTGTTCCCGGCGCGCCCACGCTTCCCCCGAATTGAAGTCAGCCGCTCGTTTACCCGGCCCGAGGTTCAAAAATTCGAACGGGGGAACAAAACCGTGAACGACGACGGCCGTGAAAAGGCGCGCGCGATCGACAAAGTCCGACGTCGTCGTCGTCGTCGCGAACGCCGACGGAGTCGTGTGCGAAGTAAAAGCGAAATACGGACCGTTGCCTCGTCGGCGTTACGTATACCCGGCGTGGACTCGCGTATAATTGGCGAAAATATTTGCTGAAAAACCTACCGCGGCTGCAGTACAATGCCGTGAAACGGAAACGAACAGAAACGGGCTCGGCAGAAGTTCAACGCAAAGAGCATTTACAAATGAAACGAAATAAGGCTTACTTTACCCGGGCAACTTCACGAATTTCCCGTTGTACCGTACACAACCGCCGACGCTGAGCTGACAACAAACTTTAAACACGGCTCGGCGTCTCCGAGCCCAAATAATGGCGCACCGGTAAAACGCGGAAACCATTTGTTCGACGATGCATACGTTCCGTGCGATTAAGCTCTCCCGATGCCCGACTAACCGTCAAACTATTATTTCCTCGCCCGGCGAAAGCGCGCCTACCGCGCGACTATTATTTTCTTCTTTTTTTTTTTACTCCGCGGAAAAATCCGCGGTCCATTTGTTACGAAGCGACGAGACGAGTCGGAGACGACGTCTCTTCGTCTCGTCGCCGATTTAAAGCGATCATCGACGTTTTCGAACGTACGCGACGGGAGGTCGTTACGCGTCCCGTTGTTCGTTTATTCAAGAAGGCCGTATAAGAGTTGTCCAAAAGCGGCCTTGTTCCGGCTCGCATTAACTGTGAAAGCAGCGGCGAAGGGTCGTCGTTTCAGAAGGTACGTAATGAATGCTGCAGTAATGAACCGTGTTTACCCCGTGCATCCACGCTAGAGTTTTCGGCCGGGCCACCCGTCCGTTCTTTCGACGCGAACCAAAGCGTCGTTTAGAGGAGAATTTTCTGTTTTTAGTAGCGAGCCGTGTCGCTTCTCCAGTGACGATTCGAGAACGGGAAGAACGCACTCGGTCGATCGTCAGATCGCGCGTACGATCAAAAGGACGTTTTCGCAAAGTGGGACGGAACGCGTTTGTCCATATTTGACCGCGCGGATTTAATAATTCTCGCTCGCGGCGAGGACGCTCTTAACGGGGTCGACGTTTAATTTCGGCTCGTGAAAACGAAACGGCACTAAATGATTAAAACTCGTTTACGCGGTCGGCGGCCAGTATTCGGTACGGATCCGTTTTATTGGCCGGGTATCCGAGTAACGACGACGGAAGTCACTTTCACTCGTCGAGTTCCGGACGCGCGTGCCGCGTATATCGCTGCGAAATTATTCATCGAAACGGCGGAAATTAATTATCGTCGCAACAACGGTAACCGAAGCTTTAACGATGCCGGTAATTACGCGTTCCCTCCCACCGACGAGAAAACGCGTGGAACCCCTGTTTCCACCCGTTTAATATTTCCCAGATTTGCATTACCCGTAGATATTATACGCGCATAGATTACGCGCTTTATGGATACCGCACCGTTTGCTCTACTACCCGCGTATATGTACATTCGCTGCGAGGCTCCAGACGCACGTGCACGAGTCTTGAGACAGTGTTTATCGTTTGCAAAAAAAGAAAACCTGCTAATAAATCGTATAATTTTAACTGTACGACGAATCGTGAATTGTGTTTCCGATGTAATTCTTAACTTTAATTCGTTCGTCGATATTTTTCTCGCGCGCGTCTCGACGACGAGGTTTACGACGCGTCTTAAAACTCGTATACGGAAGGGCGTGCGTACGAGATCGTCTTTGGGAAACGAAAGGGAGGAGAAGAGCTGGTCGTAAAGTCGAGCAAGAACGCGCCACATACGTAAGTATGACAGCGAAGCTGACGCGGTCGTAGCGCGGTTTCATATTTATAGCTATAGGCATTGTTTCGCCGTATGTGCGGTACGGCCGGTACATACACCGGGGCTATTGGCCTACGAGTATTTTTATCTTGGACAGATAATCCTGGATGACGAGTGGGCGATAATAACGCGGTAAAGACCGTTCTTTTTTCTCTAAACGCGGGGCATAATCGCCTCGGAAAGAGAACGTGCTAAAAATGAAATCTGGTAATCGACGATCGTGCCGATCTCGATTCCGAAGAGACGAGAAAAGTTTGTAAACGAGATCGACACGGTCGAAATCGAGAGGCGAAGCAAATTGGGACGTTCAGAACGAATCGTCGACGAAGTAAACGATTTCTGTCCGACGTACGGTCTAGATTCTAGTTGCGCTTTTTAAAAATGACACTGGCCATCGACGAGTTCTGTATTACGCGGACTCTCTCTCTCTCTCTCTCTCTCTCTCTGTGCGTCAAACGTATAATTAATGTTTTCGCGTATAAAATTCATTACTCGCGATCGAGGACCGACGCAAAGTTGTAATTATCGGTAAACTAAATAATTTGTAGGATTCGATTTACGGGCAAACGTTTTGCTCGAAATTCTAGCTGCACTTTCCGTCGGAACCAACGAGAGCTCCTGTAACATTTCCCCCGACAATTTTCGCCCGCGTATCGATTAACTACGAAGGAACAAAATCACTGTCTACGTTCTCGCGGAGTACTTCTGCTTTTCCCCCGGTATCGCCGAGTATTTTCCTCCATGAATTTGTTACGACCATCACAAGGGAACGGATCGATAAGACGCGTTCTGTCGGTGCGCGCTTCTGATATGTCTTTTACCGTCGCCCCGAGGCGGTGGAATAAATTTGAATCGCGTAACACGCGAAAGGGTCGTTCGCTGATCCGATACGACCCGAAAAATCAGATTTGCTCCGTTTCCACTCGTGCCGGACGCCGGACGCACGACTCGTTTCCCTTGTTTCTTGCCGCTCGCTCGAGAGACGTACCGCGCGGTCTTCCGATCGCGACTACGTCGTCCTCGTCGACGGCTCGTTAAAACGCTCCGAGTGCTCGTACGCAAAGTCCCCGCAAATCGAAAGAACAGTCGATCATTTTCTATTCCCGGTCCCATCGGCTCCCATTCTACGTAACGCGGTTTAAAGGAGGTTCAACGGCCGNGACCATCACAAGGGAACGGATCGATAAGACGCGTTCTGTCGGTGCGCGCTTCTGATATGTCTTTTACCGTCGCCCCGAGGCGGTGGAATAAATTTGAATCGCGTAACACGCGAAAGGGTCGTTCGCTGATCCGATACGACCCGAAAAATCAGATTTGCTCCGTTTCCACTCGTGCCGGACGCCGGACGCACGACTCGTTTCCCTTGTTTCTTGCCGCTCGCCCGAGAGACGTACCGCGGTCTTCCGATCGCGACTACGTCGTCCTCGTCGACGGCTCGTTAAAACGCTCCGAGTGCTCGTACGCAAAGTCCCCGGAAATCGAAAGAACAGTCGATCATTTTCTATTCCCGGTCCCATCGGCTCCCATTCTACGTAACGCGGTTTAACGGAGGTTCAACGGCCATGAAAATTCAAGTAACGAAAGAAACGCGTCGGAGTTTAATGTTTTAATTAGAAAAGAATTATGATTCCGTCCCGCGACGGGGGCGTACGGCGACCATAAATATGGTCACAGTTTTGCACGGCTTAACGCCGCGCGGGCGATACGTCACGGGGAGCTATTAGGCGTTGGCGCGTGCCCCGGGCATGCATAAATGCATTAGCCGGGCTCGCTTGAAACCGGTAAGAAAGTTATAAGCATATGGTCGAACGGCGCACAGATTCTTTCGTCGCGCGTATTTATATGCGAGGATATTAATCATCGGCTCTCTCCCGGTGATGAATCAGGAGAGGTGCGTCGGGGAAACGGGACGAGGGTCGCCGCGGAATCAAAGACGGGGGAAAGGACAGAGTAATCGCGACGGAGCAGACGTCTTTCGAAGCAACAGTTCGACGTTTAATCTGGCGAGAGCTAGCGAAAGAGCGCGCGGGCTTCGAGAGGTAGTAGGCGATCAAAGGAGGCATTATGGAGCTGGGTAAAGCGCGACTAGAACAGAGAGGGGTACGACAAACCGCGGTAGCGACGTTTCCGGCTCGTTTCGGAGGTCGCGAAGAGAGGTAAAAGCGCGGGTATTATACGGATCGAGCTCCGAAGGCGACCAAAAAGCCGGTGATAATGGCGTGGCCGAGTGGCAGCGACTCAAAGAACGGCGCATAAAGGGAAAAAAAGAGGAGAGAGAGCGAGAGCTATTACGGAGAGGCCGGCGTCGCAACGCGCGAGATCCGACGGAGTCGCGCGTAAGCGTTCTCGTTCGGACCTTCTACCCTTTCGCTACGGTGCGCGCGTATAGTATTGTTTGGAAAGCAGCTCATCGCCCGAGAGCCTCTCGTTAAATCTCCGAGAAAGTTTGTTGGCTCCGGACTCGGTCGAGAGATCGATACGAGTCCCGGTTCGGCTTACACGTGTAGCTACGCGACAAAAGTTCTGAACTTTTGACCCCGACGACGAACATTGTACGTCGACACGGGTTCCATTCCGGTCCGCGATTCCCTATGCCTCGTTTCTCTAGCCAGCCGTCCGACGGAATTTTCGCTACGCGTGCACGGACGGATACGCGGCAGGCGGCATTACCGTTTCGCGTGCCGCCCTCCCGCCGTATAGTGCATCGCTCTTTTCAAAAGGTAATGCAATTCATAACGTTTGCGGTCCCGCGACCCTTCGCGTCCTCCGGAGTCGCGCCCGCTGACGTTAATAATGTTTACGAACGTTAATAATCATAAAAATGCTAATATTGGGGACGATACGCGGTGGTCGCGGTATTAACGGCGTGCGGCGCGGCGGCGGACGTGAAACGACGATAAGAATAATGAAAACGACGGCCAATATCGCGCCGAGCCGGATCTCGTCGCTCGAACTTTAACGAGATCGCCATCTGTTGATCGGAAGTACGTCTCGAGAGAGACCGGACCAAGTCTACCGCGAGGAGAACGGAACTGCGGCTTTATTTAATTTCGCGGCAAATGCAATTTTCGCTTTGGCAAACGGAACGGCGGACAGTTCGGTCCAAAGCAAATATTTTTCGGTCGAGAGCGGCTCAGATTGTTTTCCGAATCACGGCCGGGAGGGGTAGTTCTTCCCTTCCGAAAATCCGCCTCCCCGAACGTCCTCGGCGAGAATAAATTGCGCCCGGCACCGGAAACGAACCGTTTCCGCGAGGCGCCGCGCGCCGTTTCACCTCTCCCGGTCGTGCATAAGTATACGCGGGTGTACCACGACTCGGGCTCGCGTTTCTATTTTTCTCCGACGTCAGAAACGAGAATCGCGAAGAAGCGTTTCAGAAGGAAACTCGTTTCCGTCGAGTGGATCGTCGGGGGCCGTGCGAGGGACGAGAGACCCTCGAAGGAGAACGACGAGTGCGGCGTCTACCGAACGAGGCATATATACCCGTTTCCTCGCTACGAGCAATCGGAAAGGGAACGGGCGTCGAAAGTAATACGAGAATCGAACCGCGAGTGGGCTATTTCGATGAGACGCGTATAATTTTATCGATCTCGGCGTCGTTGGTCGGTACCCGCGGACCATACCGAACCACCGACGCGCGTCCCTGCCGAACGTTAAAAAATGCCGGCTAAAGAGATGCGTTCTAGCGTGCAAAGAAAAAAGTAATCCTATTGATCCGGTGTATTCCGACGGTGAGTTCTGTTCCGACGGATAAATCTAGCGTTTAGCCCGGCATACGCCGTATCTACAGGTGGAGGCGCCTGCGCGTCGTTCCTCGGCTCGGCTATTCGTAGATACCGCTCGCACCTGCACGACCACCGACGAGACCGTTCCTACCCACGTATTCGTCCCACGCGTGCCGCGCTACCACCGACGGGGTTCAACAATTTTTTTTATACCTGACTATTCTAAACCGTGCCACCCTCTTCCGACTTTACGCCGACCCGCGCGCATCTGCTTTTCGTCCTTCCCCCGGTTTCTCCCTCGCGTTCAACACTCGTGGCCTCTTTTTGCGCGTCTCTCGGTATCGCGGACCGTCTAATAGGATCGACTGCGATCGTGTGCGTCTATGCGCGCTTCCACGTTCATTTCTCACCGTTGTTACCGTTCAACGCTAGACACGAGTATTCGCCGTTCAGAATAATTCGAGGACAAATAAACGCACAGGCTTTTAAACGACTCGTTCGCCTTTGTTTTCCGACTTTTGTTCCCGTCGAGTCTGATCGAGTACGCGTCGATACCTTTGTTCTAATACCGCGCGATTCTATACGGGAAACCGGAGAACGATTATTTTATTTTCTAGCATATTTTCGTTGAAAGAGATCGGCCGCGACCGTTTTCGTACTCGGCACGTCAGGACGAAGGACAAGAGGTATCGTCGTATCGCTCGTAGATCCGAAATTGGAAGTGTACGCGTAGTTCGTTAATAAAAGCTGTTCCTTCCCTACGGCGTGCGAGTCCTCGTTACGTAGGTACCGAAGTTTAATTCAATTACATTAGAGAGGTACACCGCTCGATCCCTCGTGCTCGCCTCGAGGATCTAGGGTAAACGTCAATCTTGTAAAGTGTAAATCACGCGTCCCACTCACCCTGTGTAACTGGTTCCTCCCCCGTAGTAAGAACCTTCACGGCCACTGCCACAACGACGACACTTCCCGAGTTTGTTTGGTCCGATCAAAGTTCCTTACGCGTCTTCGCATCGGTGTACGAGTCTCGATCTGACGACAGAAAATGACAATTGCGCTCTACTTATTTCCCAATTACGATCGGACGGCTTTGAAAACGTTTAGATTACGTTTCGAATCGAAGACTCGACGGTTCTCTTTCTCCGATCATTCTATCCGTCGCGACGACCAGTCGAGCGATACGAACGAACGCGGAGCACGCGAACTTGTAAACAAATACACGGACGTGCGCGTGCACTCGTCGACGTCGAGGGTGGAAGTGAAACCTGGCGACCGCAGTGGCAGCTTGGGGTGCACTGAACGTGAGGAGAGGGTTGAAACGGCGACGGACACGTCGCGTGATTTTTGAACCATGCGCAATACGGAGTCACCACCTACCGGCGCCCTGGCGACGTACTCGTTTCGTCGAACATCGAGGTATGTGTACCGTCAGGCCCCTGGTGCGAAGACGGGCTTGGATTCGAGAAATTCTTTCGACGAATTTTTTATGAGTCGTCGACGTAGACGAAATCCTAATTGATCGGTGCTCGGCGGCTCGTCTCGGCGATTAATCAGACCGTTTAGATCAAGGTCGGTACGTCACGTCGATGTACTCGGAGAGCGAACAACGTTGCTACGCACGTGCACGGAGAGGGTTGGAAGGACGACGTGGGATTTAATCCGGCGGCGCGCTTGCGCGATCGCAGCTTTGAACTGTTCCGATCGACGAAGAAAAACGGGAACGGGATCGATTCACGCGTTCGATTCTCATTTTTCACTCGGCCGTTGGCATTGCTAGAAAAATGATTGTGATTTCTTTAAGTTCGTTTATTTCGTAGCTAATCAAGATACCTTGACATACATAACATAAATGTAATGATTCGGATAAATAAGGGTCTTTAAACGTACAACAGCTGACCGAATCGTCAACAAACTTGATATGTGCGGTTCGGTGAAATGGCTCGCGTAAACGTGTCGAAATCCAGAATTTCGGACGTTAGTCGTTTTGCTCGATCTTCCAGAAAAGGAGTAACAGTTAGTATCGAAAAACTGCAACATCACACAAAAAAGTTCTCTCAAGACGAACGTATCAGTCGTCTACGTGCCTCCGGCGTTATGTGCATACAATATTAAAATTTATAAATAACAGTAGACACACGCCAGATCAGCTTGTTAGAAATTCCACTTTCCCCAGCTCCTGCTGCTATATAAAATTTCACAAGACGACGACAGGACTTGATCAAGGTCACTTGTTACAATTTTGTCACGAGCGACTATAGTTTCGTACGTACGTACGTGGTGCATCGTGTAGCTTGAATTACAATAATGTTATACGTGAAGATATTCATAAGTTTTAAAGATCGTTACATACGCATGTGTATGCGTCATAACTACCTGGATTCTTTTATTATTAATTACGACGTGCATTTCTCACAATAACGGAAGGAATGTAACCAGTGCGATATTCATAGGTTTCAATATTAATCATTGACTACGTTATAATAGCCTTCGATATCGGTTCAATACTGTGAAACAGGTTTCCCTTTTTTAGAACGAAACATTCGCACAAATTTTTATCACCACAAAGAGAACTTAGGCCTCGTTTTAACATCGAAATAATTATTTTCTTGTTTCATCGTTTAGAAAATGCCAACAATAATTAAATTAATTTCCTTCTAATATTTAATATATAACATATTTCTAGTATATGCTCTTCATAATTTAATGAGGATCCTAAATCCGATATATAAGCAATTTTCGCGTAGCAACGACGGTAATTATCAAAATCATGATATTTCAAATAACTTTCGAATTTACGTTCTATCATTGCACTAATGGTACGAGCGGCAAGATTTTTATATTTGGTTTTTCGTCGACCAAATTCTATCGACGTTGTTTGAACGTATCTTTGCCGTTAACCGAGCGTCTTCCTCTCCTCCGTATAACGAGACATAAATAATTCTAATGGTGCCTAAAACGCGATCAACGCGTAATTCTTTCGTTCAGGCTAATCAATTTGAGAGAAGTGTGTTAGTTCACGAAAGTAAATACCGTAAATTCATATTTTACATTGTGACACGTCATACACGCTGCTGCGATTCAATTTCAGACTAATTTACAATTCGAGTATATGGAGTAAACGGCTTAAACGGTCTATGCAATAATTCGTGACGGACCAAGAAGAATATCGTTCATCAATTTTGATGCGATGATACAGCAATGCATTCGCTCGTGCATTATCCGTTACAGATATTCTTCATCTTCGTTCAATAGTAACTACACACATGTAAACACAATATACATCTATCTACAACAAAACTCTATTCAATTGCATAACGCAGCTACGCTGCTTGTAACTCTTGCACCCTCTTACAAGAAGGTGTTTCGAAATTTTTAGCTCTGACGAACAAGTCTTGATCTCCGAAGTGTTTCGCTTTCCACAGCAGTGTGTCCCCTAAGGATTAAAAAATGGTTGTATCCGAAACGTGATTAAACGCATGTTTCTCGACTACAGATTCAATTCTCTCTAGTGTCTGTACGGCCAAGAATTCTGTGCGCGTTCACAACGCACCTTTGATTCGGGTACTTACTATAAGATTTCTCTCTATAACAGGCGTGTCTCAAATTATTCAGGTACTCTTCTTCGACAGAAATTTCTAGCCTACGCAAGCTGCCTTGATACTCGGTATGAAAGTTTTCTTTGACATAGTACGGCACCTTTAATCCTTGAGTCGTTCTTTGTATAGAATANAAATACATTTAAGAAGCCACGTAAATACACGTAGTAACGAATTTACAGCTTCAACTTGGTTCTCCTCCAATGACGCCTCTTCGCATTGTATCTGGAACACGATACAATTGTAATAAGTAATAAATTCAATGAAATCCTAGAGAACGAGTTGTCAACAATTAATTTTTGAATAAAGCCTACCTGATGGTATTACCCGTACGCATTCTCACCCATTGTGGAATCGGCCTGTTTTGCTTCAGCTTTTTGGCAAGCTTCCGCTTGATAATAAATGTTTTATGCGCCGACTGAAACGGATAATTAAATTTATACGTACTTCAAATTTAGTTTCTGAATATTTATTTCATTACAAATACAAAGATTTCACTGATATTATTAGATTCTTTAACATAACCTGAAACTTACCATTTTGGACGTACTGCCGTCTGCTGTTGTCGACGAAATGGACTTTCGTGCACGAAATTGTTACTTGTCTGGTATTTGAACGTGTGGCACCATCTAGCGGAATGAACTCGCGAACTAAGCGTTCTGGATTACGAGGAAAAGCAGATAATTTACATGACAAGTTTCAGCCCCGACTTGAAATTTTAATTCTAATTCAGTTATAATTGTTAACGTAACANTTAAAACGTGCATGTATTCAATTGTCTCGCAACGTCCCGGAAACAAGAGACAACCGACAGTAAAGCACGAGCGATAGAATTGAAACGTCCCATGAAATCGTTCGTTAAGACTAATTTATTCGTCGTTATTCGTAAATTATAAATACACTTACGCGTTAGAATGCAAGCTATATACAGGATCTGATATAAAGAAACTGCTCATCATAGTTAACAATATTAACAACAGCACGGGCAACATTTGAAGGAATGTGGTATATCCGTTCGCTTGCTGAAAGTTACAATTTTCATTCAGATTTACGCAACACACTTGAACAAGGAAGATACGATAAAACAATAAATTCGTACCTGAGGATGGGTATGCTGAGCTTGCGCATCTTGTTGCCGTGCCCATCTTCCGGACCGTCTCATATAAAATTCTTGTTGCTGGAATCCACCTCCAAAGAACATGCTAAACAATTCTTCCGCCGTGATATCAGCTGCAAAAGAGTATATTTATAATGTACCCACACTTTCAACGGAAATGAAAATATGCACGGAACATCGACAGTACTTTCAAATCCCCTCGTATAATTGTAATGCGTATGGTTCTGATGGGCTTGAGCACTCTGAAGTCTTTCTTCCTCGGGACCATACATATCGTACTGCTTCCTTTTCTCCACATCGGTGAGAATGGCAACAGCATTTCCTATAGCTTTGTACAACGGCGTGTACATTAGAAACTTTTATAACAAATGCAACTCAAATTGAAGCTCACCTTTAAAAGCTTCGGCAGCCCCTGGAGCTTTATTCTTATCCGGATGTAATTGAAGTGCTAACTTTTTATATGCCTTTTTAACGTCGCTGTCGGTCGCATCTTTGGTCACTCCCAAAATTTCATAATAATCCTTGCACTTCTTAATTCTACATTTCAATAAATTACAGCCGCGTTAATAACAGACAATTATTTCATTCGTAAACACAATGGAAAGTGAAACGTCACTTTGCTCTTTGACGTTGATAATGTTTTTCAAACACAGATACCTTTTAACGTACTCAAGCTGCTCCTTTGTGTATTCGGTAACAGTGGTTTGAGTAAACGTAGCTTCTTTGGCCGTAGAGCTTTGACGTTTTCTAACTGTAGGTTCAGATTCAGATTTTTGATTTTGTTTCGACATCATCGTTACTTTCGCTAACACATCTGCGAATACACAAGTCACAAGATATTCTTTGCTCTCTACAGCGATACAATTGCATTTCTCACTCATCAATTTCCTGCTTACTCATGCTACATTTTCTTTCAATTAAACCTCGGTGAGACGTGCAAAATGATAATGACAAATGTTTATAGAAACCGTGGTTCGTGAAAAGTTTAATGATTATTGTTAAAATAATTTCTGAAAAAGATTAATAGCATCGGTTTGTGACATGGCCTTAAAAAAACCGTACATGCGATGACACTGATGACAGTGATTCCATTCCGAATCGTCGATGTAATAAATCGAGTATGAGATGCATGCAAAGCGTGGACTAAATAGGAATCGATCACGAGTACTCTAGATTCGACTGACGTGTATTTTAGTCGGCTTACCGTCTGCCTTTTTCGTCGGATAAAGTTTTTGTGCTTTACGTACAAATTTCTCGGCCTCGTCGTACTTCTTTTCCCGCAGATATCTTTCCGCCAACTCCATACACCGTTCCGCTTCATCTTTATTACTATCCATGATTTGTTTCTTATAATACCGAATCGAGGATTACCTTACCGCAGTGACGGAGCAGAATGGTAAATAAATTTAATCGCACACTAATTCTCCGCCATCGTGCAATTTAATAAGTTGTGTCATGAACACTCCACCAAGGTAGACTTTATGCGACTACGTGTAATCGTGACGCGTACGACAGGCACTCCTCGTGGCCGTGGCGCATGCAGTTAAAATTCAATATATTACTACATATACATATATAGAATAAGTTGAATAAAAAAATCACGTTTTGCACGATCATTTGTCCGAACGACAATTCTCAAGAAAAAGATAAACTACAATTGTAAAATACGTCGATGGCAGTGATTATATAGATCACTGACCCGATGGTGATATCACAGTGATATCTGTCTTCTCTACAATTCATATATGTACGCAAATTCCAAGGAGAATATTTACGTTCTAGTGCGTCAAAGAATTATCGAATAAAGCCAAATAGTTAAACGACATTTAATAATTCTTACATACTCATTCGCTACCGTGTTTTATGAGATTCTCATAGAAAATGCAGGCTGTGAAGCGATGTTGTCAACGACTAATTTCAACAACTAAAATATTCAATCCCAACACAAGTTGTTTATCAAGTATAAACAGATCGTATTATGGATATAAAGAGGGAGAAAAGAAACAGAAAGGCTTTCTTAGATATAATGACAGTATCTTCCCTCCGCAAAAACCGGGTGAAGAAAAGAGACCAGGTGTAAGTTTATCATTTTGTAACCACCATGAATACATCATCGATCTATATCTTTTTATGTTCTTGTAGTACGTTTGTCATGTGAAGAAGAACGTAAAGTATAGCCCTTTGAAAATGTGGTATATAGCTTGCTTTGTAAGGGGAATGACCATAGACGAAGCTGTTAAGCAATTGAGCTTTATGAAACAGAAAGGTGCAGCTATAGCGAAAGAGGTTCTTTTAGAGGCACAACGTATGGCAGTCGAAGAGCACAACATTGAATTCAAGAGTAATTTGTGGGTTGGTGAGTATCGGAGTTACAGAATCATTTACAAGCATTAAAAACGTCTCTGTCCTACTTTTTAGCCGAATCTTTCGCGACCAAGGGTCAAGTAATAAAAGGCGTAAGAAGACACGCCAGAGGAAGGTTTGGAGTAGTATGTTATAGATATTGCAATTACTATGTTCGTTTGGAAGAAGGAAAACCACCAAAGCACTATTATCAACCAGCACCTCAGTCTGGTGAGGAACTATTAAAAGAATGGATGGATCAAATGCATAATCGTAAAATAATTAATTCATTGTAGTTTGTCATGTATATAACAATACGTTTACAAATAAATGGTATATTTTACTTTTCTGACATTATTTTTAATGTATATTGAGGATACATCTTAGACGTGAGTGTTAAAAGGAGGATTTACTTAAAAATGAACAGTTGATACATTGTCAGGTAAATACATTTAAGAAGCCACGTAAATACACGTAGTAACGAATTTACAGCTTCAACTTGGTTCTCCTCCAATGACGCCTCTTCGCATTGTATCTGGAACACGATACAATTGTAATAAGTAATAAATTCAATGAAATCCTAGAGAACGAGTTGTCAACAATTAATTTTTGAATAAAGCCTACCTGATGGTATTACCCGTACGCATTCTCACCCATTGTGGAATCGGCCTGTTTTGCTTCAGCTTTTTGGCAAGCTTCCGCTTGATAATAAATGTTTTATGCGCCGACTGAAACGGATAATTAAATTTATACGTACTTCAAATTTAGTTTCTGAATATTTATTTTATTACAAATACAAAGATTTCACTGATATTATTAGATTCTTTAACATAACCTGAAACTTACCATTTTGGACGTACTTCCGTCTGCTGTTGTCGACGAAATGGATGTTTTTCACTCTGGACTGGACTCCGGCTCTGGTCTATGGATGTTCCGTAACCATACAGATTTTCGTGCACGAAATTGTTACTTGTCTGGTATTTGAACGTGTGGCACCATCTAGCGGAATGAACTCGCGAACTAAGCGTTCTAGATTACGAAGTTTCAGCCCCGACTTGAAATTTTAATTAATTATAATTGTTAACGTAACTTAATGAAACTTCGGGGACATTTAGAGAGGACCTTTTTGAACATGCCTCTATAGTTTTGTCAAAATCGGTACGTCAAAAACCGAGATATTTGCATTTTTTTATAAATCTATTTCGTACAGCTAGAACGCTTAGTTCGCGACTTCAACCGCTAGATGGTGCCACACGTTCAAATGCCAGACATATTTATGACACAGAGAAAAATATTTTAAAATTGATTTATTATAATTAGAATAATACTAGAAAATAGTATTTAATATCTATTTCAATCGATTTCGTACAATCAGCACGTTTACCAATAATGTTCTAATTGTATACTAATATTTCTTATAAATAAATAGTTCACTTTTTTTTATTAATTAGTTATTTTAAATTCCATTGCATCACAGTTTGAGTACTTTTTTTTTAATTATCTTCCATAAATAAGTACACGTATTATAAACGAAAAATATATTAATAGTTAACCCGTTAAGAGGAGGACTTTGGACTTTTATAGATTATACGAATTAACTGTTTCCTCCGTCTTTAATTGTAAAGTATAATTTTTATCAAGAATTCGCAAATTTAAAAGATGTTGGCCACTTGTTTTAGAACTCTCCGCACTGGAAACAAAGTGAGTACGATGGAATTTAAATTATTTGAATTTCATTTGTTATTTTAATCGTTAACCAACCATATTGACAGAGCTTCATAAATCTCTTTCTTCTAAATCTTCTTCTCTAATAAAATTAATCATTGATAGTAGCTCATAAAAACCAGTACATGCAACAATTTTCTAACAAAAATGAACAATTTCGTGTGTATTCGTTTTACACTTCTATTTAGTGCTAATAAAAACGACTGAAATATTTAGAACACGATTATAAATATTTCAATACGTACATTTGATATAACGTGTTGTTTTTTATAGTATGGCTTTTTATTAGCACGTCATGAATCCACGTTAGTCATTGCAGAACATAACAATGAATCATTGTTGCCCATTACTTGCAATGCATTGAGTGCAGCAAAAAAAATTGGTGGCGATGTGACAGTTTTGGTTGCTGGCACTAAATGCGATGCAGTCGCTCAAAGTGTTAGCAAAGCCAGTGGAGTATCCAAAGTCTTGGTAGCAGATAACGAGGCTTTTAAAGGGATGCTTCCAGAGGCATTGACTCCTCTTATCCTTGCGACACAGAACGAGCATAAATTTANCCGCTAGATGGTGCCACACGTTCAAATGCCAGACATATTTATGACACAGAGAAAAATATTTTAAAATTGATTTATTATAATTAGAATAATACTAGAAAATAGTATTTAATATCTATTTCAATCGATTTCGTACAATCAGCACGTTTACCAATAATGTTCTAATTGTATACTAATATTTCTTATAAATAAATAGTTCACTTTTTTTTATTAATTAGTTATTTTAAATTCCATTGCATCACAGTTTGAGTACTTTTTTTTTAATTATCTTCCATAAATAGGTACACGTATTATAAACGAAAAATATATTAATAGTTAACCCGTTAAGAGGAGGACTTTGGACTTTTATAGATTATACGAATTAACTGTTTCCTTCGTCTTTAATTGTAAAGTATAATTTTTATCAAGAATTCGCAAATTTAAAAGATGTTTGCCACTTGTTTTAGAACTCTCCGCACTGGAAACAAAGTGAGTACGATGGAATTTAAATTATTTGAATTTCATTTGTTATTTTAATCGTTAACCAACCATATTGACAGAGCTTCATAAATCTCTTTCTTCTAAATCTTCTTCTCTAATAAAATTAATCATTGATAGTAGCTCATAAAAACCAGTACATGCAACAATTTTCTAACAAAAATGAACAATTTCGTGTGTATTCGTTTTACACTTCTATTTAGTGCTAATAAAAACAACTGAAATATTTAGAACACGATTATAAATCTTTCAATACGTACATTTGATATAACGTGTTGTTTTTTATAGTATGGCTACTTATTAGCACGTCATGAATCCACGTTAGTCATTGCAGAACATAACAATGAATCGTTGTTGCCCATTACTTGCAATGTATTGAGTGCAGCAAAAAAAATTGGTGGCGATGTGACAGTTTTGGTTGCTGGCACTAAATGCGATGCAGTCGCTCAAAGTGTTAGCAAAGCCAGTGGAGTATCCAAAGTCTTGGTAGCAGATAACGAGGCTTTTAAAGGGATGCTTCCAGAGGCATTGACTCCTCTTATCCTTGCGACACAGAACGAGCATAAATTTACCCATATCTTAGCCGGTGCAACTGCTTTTGGTAAAGCATTGTTACCCAGGGTGAGTATCTATGTCAAAATTCATTGATACCTCTTGTAATCGGACACGCGCGAACACAGAGTTCCTTTCTATTGTTTCAAGGTAGCAGCTAAACTAGATGTATCTCCGGTCAGCGATATTATAAATATCAAAGCACCAGACACGTTTGTTCGCACAATCTATGCAGGAAATGCAGTTCAAACTCTAAAGTGCAAAGATAACGTGAAGGTAGTTTCCATCAGAGGTACTGCATTTGAACCGATGTCTCTGGATGGAGGCAGTGCTAAATGTGATCCAGCACCGGCTTGTGATTGCAAATCACAATTGGTGGAGTTCGTCAAACAGGAATTGTCTAAATCCGATAGACCAGAGTTAACCGCTGCAAAGATCGTCGTTTCTGGGGGTAGAGGAATGAAGTCCGGAGAAAATTTTGAATTATTGTACAAACTTGCGGATAAACTTAACGCCGCAGTCGGAGCGTCTCGTGCCGCTGTGGACGCCGGCTTTGTATCAAACGACTTACAAGTGGGACAGACTGGGAAGATCGTCGCACCAGTAAGTTCAATTTAATGTACTTGTCATTGTCGCTCAGAAACTCATGTACTGAATGTTTCCTTTTTCCAGGATCTATATATTGCTGTCGGTATTTCTGGCGCGATCCAACATCTTGCTGGTATGAAAGACTCAAAAACGATTGTCGCAATAAATACTGATCAAGAGGCTCCAATTTTCCAAGTAGCCGACTTTGGCCTGGTTGCCGATCTGTTCAAGGCTGTGCCTGAACTCACAGAAAAATTGTAAATTTCTATTTTTGTTACAAGCATTTATGTATAGAGAGAAATATATGTATACAAATAATTAAAGATATTAAATTTTTATACAATTTAGAATTTATCGGATTATTAATTATCCTTCTTTAGAATTTATAATTTTAGTATTGAAATATTTGTATTATCGTCGCTGAACAATTTTTAGTACGCGCAGATAAGATGAAATTGAATTAAAATTCGTGGAGGATCGTCTAGGAAAAATAATTATTTTGCTAATGTTCATTGTTTATTTATATTTTTCTATGGTATACTATACGCGAGCACTACGTTTGCGCGAACCAGCCCTCTGGCCCTCTGCGCACAAAGGCTTCAATCTTCAAATGCCGTTATTCCTATGCCTATAAGATGGAATCGCTCGTCGCTGCCATCTTTGTCGTTTGTTGGCGTGGTGCTGATGCATGGCCGGGTAGATTACCGAGTTTTGAGTATATAATTCTATTTATGTGTTGAAGTTTCGTGTCTTTAGATGTGGGAATTTGATAATAACGTTATCATGAGTATGGACAGTATTGAAAAGTTGTACAAGAATTTTGGCATTCTAGCTGATGCTAAAGACAAACTAGCCGAGGTAACGTATATCCTTGGTTATACCGAGTAAACCATATTTCATTGATTTTCACTTTTCCCATTTCCCATGTGCTTTCTAAAAGATTGCTTAATTCGTTCGTAATATCCAAACAGTAGAAAAAATGCTGAGAACTTGGAATTTATCGAATCGTAATGCTGTAAACGTGACGCGGTAGTCGCGTCGAGGAGAACGGCAAGCTTCGTAGACTCATGAGTTTCTGTTTGCAGCATGAAAAGGAGTACTTAGAAATTCTGACAGCAGTGAAAGGTTCGCCGAAAGAAAAGCGATTGGCGTCACAATTTATTGCGAGGTTCTTTAAATATTTTCCAAAACTAGCTGACCAGGCTATAGATGCTCATTTAGATCTCTGCGAAGATGAAGATATGGCTGTAAGTCTTGATACTTGCACCACTTCATAAATATGATATATATAAGAACATAATTTGATTGTTCACTCCAGATAAGGAAACAAGCGATCAAGGATTTGCCATCTTTATGCAAAGACAACAAAGAGCATACCCCAAGAATTGCAGACATTTTAGCTCAATTACTTCAAGCTCAAGATTCATCTGAGTTAGCTGTAGTCCATAATAGCGTCATGTCTCTCATGAAAACTGATCCACGAGGTATGCTTCTATACAGATACATTGGCAATAAACTAAAATTTGAATGACTTTCAATTGTATTTTTATCTGCACAGGCACAATAAGTNGAGTATATAATTCTATTTATGTGTTGAAGTTTCGTGTCTTTAGATGTGGGAATTTGATAATAACGTTATCATGAGTATGGACAGTATTGAAAAGTTGTACAAGAATTTTGGCATTCTAGCTGATGCTAAAGACAAACTAGCCGAGGTAACGTATATCCTTGGTTATACCGAGTAAACCATATTTCATTGATTTTCACTTTTCCCATTTCCCATGTGCTTTCTAAAAGATTGCTTAATTCGTTCGTAATATCCAAACAGTAGAAAAAATGCTGAGAACTTGGAATTTATCGAATCGTAATGCTGTAAACGTGACGCGGTAGTCGCGTCGAGGAGAACGGCAAGCTTCGTAGACTCATGAGTTTCTGTTTGCAGCATGAAAAGGAGTACTTAGAAATTCTGACAGCAGTGAAAGGTTCGCCGAAAGAAAAGCGATTGGCGTCACAATTTATTGCGAGGTTCTTTAAATATTTTCCAAAACTAGCTGACCAGGCTATAGATGCTCATTTAGATCTCTGCGAAGATGAAGATATGGCTGTAAGTCTTGATACTTGCACCACTTCATAAATATGATATATATAAGAACATAATTTGATTGTTCACTCCAGATAAGGAAACAAGCGATCAAGGATTTGCCATCTTTATGCAAAGACAACAAAGAGCATACCCCAAGAATTGCAGACATTTTAGCTCAATTACTTCAAGCTCAAGATTCATCTGAGTTAGCTGTAGTCCATAATAGCGTCATGTCTCTCATGAAAACTGATCCACGAGGTATGCTTCTATACAGATACATTGGCAATAAACTAAAATTTGAATGACTTTTAATTGTATTTTTACCTGCACAGGCACAATAAGCNATTGTACAAACTTGCGGATAAACTTAACGCCGCAGTCGGAGCGTCTCGTGCCGCTGTGGACGCCGGCTTTGTATCAAACGACTTACAAGTGGGACAGACTGGGAAGATCGTCGCACCAGTAAGTTCAATTTAATGTACTTGTCATTGTCGCTCAGAAACTCATGTACTGAATGTTTCCTTTTTCCAGGATCTATATATTGCTGTCGGTATTTCTGGCGCGATCCAACATCTTGCTGGTATGAAAGACTCAAAAACGATTGTCGCAATAAATACTGATCAAGAGGCTCCAATTTTCCAAGTAGCCGACTTTGGCCTGGTTGCCGATCTGTTCAAGGCTGTGCCTGAACTCACAGAAAAATTGTAAATTTCTATTTTTGTTACAAGCATTTATGTATAGAGAGAAATATATGTATACAAATAATTGAAGATATTAAATTTTTATACAATTTAGAATTTATCGGATTATTAATTATCCTTCTTTCGAATTTATAATTTTAGTATTGAAATATTTGTATTATCGTCGCTGAACAATTTTTAGTACGCGCAGATAAGATGAAATTGAATTAAAAAATTCGTGGAGGATCGTCTAGGAAAAATAATTATTTTGCTAATGTTCATTGTTTATTTATATTTTTCTATGGTATACTATATGCGAGCACTACGTTTGCGCGAACCAGCCCTCTGCGCACAAAGGCTTCAAGCTTCAAGTGCCGTTATTCCTATGCCTATAAGATGGAATCGCTCGTCGCTGCCATCTTTGTCGTTTGTTGGCGTGGTGCTGATGCATGGCCGGGTAGATTACCGAGTTTTGAGTATATAATTCTATTTATGTGTTGAAGTTTCGTGTCTTTAGATGTGGGAATTTGATAATAACGTTATCATGAGTATGGACAGTATTGAAAAGTTGTACAAGAATTTTGGCATTCTAGCTGATGCTAAAGACAAACTAGCCGAGGTAACGTATATCCTTGGTTATACCGAGTAAACCATATTTCATTGATTTTCACTTTTCCCATTTCCCATGTGCTTTCTAAAAGATTGCTTAATTCGTTCGTAATATCCAAACAGTAGAAAAAATGCTGAGAACTTGGAATTTATCGAATCGTAATGCTGTAAACGTGACGCGGTAGTCGCGTCGAGGAGAACGGCAAGCTTCGTAGACTCATGAGTTTCTGTTTGCAGCATGAAAAGGAGTACTTAGAAATTCTGACAGCAGTGAAAGGTTCGCCGAAAGAAAAGCGATTGGCGTCACAATTTATTGCGAGGTTCTTTAAATATTTTCCAAAACTAGCTGACCAGGCTATAGATGCTCATTTAGATCTCTGCGAAGATGAAGATATGGCTGTAAGTCTTGATACTTGCACCACTTCATAAATATGATATATATAAGAACATAATTTGATTGTTCACTCCAGATAAGGAAACAAGCGATCAAGGATTTGCCATCTTTATGCAAAGACAACAAAGAGCATACCCCAAGAATTGCAGACATTTTAGCTCAATTACTTCAAGCTCAAGATTCATCTGAGTTAGCTGTAGTCCATAATAGCGTCATGTCTCTCATGAAAACTGATCCACGAGGTATGCTTCTATACAGATACATTGGCAATAAACTAAAATTTGAATGACTTTCAATTGTATTTTTATCTGCACAGGCACAATAAGTGGATTCTTCAGTCAAATTATTAATGGTGATGATGGAACACGCGAACGTTGTATTAAATTTCTAGCAACCAAGTTGAAAGCAATAGGTCATGATGTAATTACTAGAGAACCGGAAGATCTATTAATTTTAGAGTGCAAGAAAGTATTGCAGGTATAATGATTCGTGACAATACATGACAGATATATAGGATTTTCATGTAATTATTTGTCTAATTAAAATTTCTGTAGGACGTTACTGCAGACGAATTCCACAGTATTATGGAAATTCTTGCATGGACCAGATTAGGCTCGACAGTTAGTGGACAACAAGAGCTGGTAGATATCACAGTTGAACAAGCTGAATTATCCGAGCCTTTTAAGCCTACCAACGTCGAACAGTGGAACAGGCTTGTACAATGCATTAAACACGCACTTCCTTTCTTTAGTGTGAGTGGTCCATCAATATTTTTAGATCAATGGCTAATTCATAGAACGTAATAATAAAGACTTTATTTATTGCAGTCTCAAATAGATTCATCGCGATTCGTTTCGTACATCTGTATGCAAGTTTTACCCGAGCTCTCTTTAATCACTTCGCCCGACGGGAGAGACGTGCAATTGGAGTTACTGAAACTTCTCGCCGAATTAGCCGTATTCTGCGGAACGATCGACAAACCTGAAGAGAAAGTTCAAGAACTTTACAACACTCTGACTGTAAGTATTTCTCAAGGTAGAAAGTACATGTGTGTGGTTTGTAAAGGAGATATTAATGGTATTTTCGTATTTCCAGACGTACATGCCTCTACCTCCAGCTACGGAAATAACTGAGGTCCCAAAACTTCAGTTTAGCCATGTCGAGTGTCTTATGTACGCTTTTCATAAACTGTGCAAACAAACGCCAGAATTTCTGATGAAAGATCCAGAACAACTTAAAGAGTTCAGATTGAGACTGCAATATTTCGCTCGCGGTATTCAAGGATACATAAAAAAGTTACGGGAAGCAATTAGCGGGAAAACGGAGGAAGAGTTGAAGTCGGAAGAGAATCAGTTGAAAGTTGTTGCTTTGAAAACGACGAACAACATTAATACTTTGATCAAGGATCTGTTTCATTCGCCTCCCAGTTTTAAAAGCGTTGTACATCTTTCGTGGAAGACGATGGTCAACGACAAGAAGGTACGTAAATTAGTTACTCGAATTAAATTATATTTCATGGAAATATTTATTGAACTTTCGTGATTCATTTCAGAGTGAGAAACATTCGACGGTACAGAAGAGACACACGCCCATTACGTTTGGAAATGACAGTAATTCGAATAAGCGAAGTAAAGAGGACAAGAGCAAAAGGGAACTATACACTCCACCCAGTGGAAAATATAGTTCGAACATATCATCTAACTACGGTAAGTAACGGATTTACGTATTTGTGGCTTCATAGAACGATGATTTAAACACTTGTTAAATTTGCCTGTATACATCTTGTTACAGGTCGCGGTAGATTTCGAGGGAATAGATCGGGTGGTCGTGGTGGTTACAGACCGAGAGGTCGAGGAACATGGAGGAAGAACTTTTATTAACTCTCACAAATCGCTTAAATTCTTGAAAACTATAAAACATTGAACGCTGCAATAATATAACACAACCCAGGCCTGTAATTTGTACATATACAAATGAAGTCTGTAAAAGTGATAACTTACAGATAGTGATTTTCAACAGAGATGAAAGAACGGATAGAATTTTTTTTTTATAAATCGTAGTGTAAAAAGAACTGTGTTTTTGTGACAGCTTCAACTACTCGTGCAAATTCTATACGAAAGAATAAATTGCAAGTCACTCGTTCAGTAACACGCACCAGTAGGATGAGTCATCGACGAAGTATTGGCATCCGAAGAAGGAAAGAATATGTGTGCAAAATAATACACATTATTTTGACGAGCACACTTTTTTCGATGTATACCGCTGATGAAAATGGACGGATTTGAAACGAATGAGTCTAGATTCATGAAAGTGATCAAGCTTACGAGAAGAGCTACGAAGACATGGGAAGGAAAATATGGATTTGAGGAAGTGCTCATTGGAGATACCATTAGTCCATTTTTTTTTTTCAAGACAACTCATACAAGACGTGAATTGAGAAAGAGTGACGGTGAAGACACAGTACGTGAATTGGTCAAAATGGGAGGAACATGTTGCAACACAGAATACCTCTTCAGTAAAGAAATGTTTAAATATTCAAATTGTACAATGACCAGTTTGTGCTACGTTACGGACATTGGTGTATTTCCAAAAGACAGACGATTTTTCTCTTCCACAACGATTTTGGATGTTAAAATAGTATCAAAATGTATTCCCTTACCTCCTACATTTTCCTCCCTTTCCTCTTCTTTGATCCCATATTTTTCTGTCAACAGGAAGCGAGACCGAGGGGCTAGTACGACGCAATCAGCTGCAACATTGAATTTCGGAAATAAGATCAAAGAAACTTGAACGTAGTTTTTGTTTTCCATTCTTTAAGTTGTGAACCGTTTACGTGTTTATGGTTTTTAACTTTTAATTTTCTCAAATTCATAATAATTGTTTATAACGTGTTTTTAATTAGAATAATGATCAACATTTTTCTGTAATACTGTTTGTGCCTATCTCGTAAGCGTAAGTGCAATACGTGATATAACAATTGGAAAACACAATTTTGTATAACTGCAAAAGTTTCTTTGATCATACAAAAATGAAAATATGTATTATCATACACATTTTATTTTACAGATGCTGCTTGGTAACTGGTGTCTGACGAGCGACAGATCGGAGCAAAAATAATCGGTTCTTTATTACAGATTACAGTTCCAGGAAAGAAACTCGCGAGCAGGGGACCGACAACAAGAAATTCTCATCTAACTTTGTTTTTCAGGAGCTGATACACGGTTGTATNTAATTAGAATAATGATCAACATTTTTCTGTAATACTGTTTGTGCCTATCTCGTAAGCGTAAGTGCAATACGTGATATAACAATTGGAAAACACAATTTTGTATAACTGCAAAAGTTTCTTTGATCATACAAAAATGAAAATATGTATTATCATACACATTTTATTTTACAGATGCTGCTTGGTAACTGGTGTCTGACGAGCGACAGATCGGAGCAAAAATAATCGGTTCTTTATTACAGATTACAGTTCCAGGAAAGAAACTCGCGAGCAGGGGACCGACAACAAGAAATTCTCATCTAACTTTGTTTTTCAGGAGCTGATACACGGTTGTATATTGTCTTTTATTTATATATTGATGGTAGCAGAGTTGTAAGGTGAGTTTCAAAAATCACACTGCGTCCTTCTCCTATCCACCATTGAACAAAACTTTTGTAATAGTAATAATTATTGACTATATCATCATCTAATTTAAATAAATATTACTACTGCATAATACACGTTGTATTTTTTNTATTGTCTTTTATTTATATATTGATGGTAGCAGAGTTGTAAGGTGAGTTTCAAAAATCACACTGCGTCCTTCTCCTATCCACCATTGAACAAAACTTTTGTAATAGTAATAATTATTGACTATATCATCATCTAATTTAAATAAATATTACTACTGCATAATACACGTTGTATTTTTTATGCCCAGCTGTTGTACGTTTCTATTTAAAGTTTGTAAGAACTTTATTGCTCCTGGATCTTTTTGTGTATTTCTATACGTACTCTCATTCTGTAACTCGTCCAACATGTAATTACGTACTTTGTATATGTACATCAAAAATACTGTTTGTTTCCTACGATGTAACATTAAAAATATTGTTTGCTTACTTATGATACTAAACGTGTAAAAATTACTTTGGTAATTTTATCATGGCATTACTAGAGAAATAAAGTGTATTTAAAAATTATATCGTGTTCTCAGTCAACATATCCATAAAAAATATGTTTCTTCACAAATATGTCGTACTCTTAGAATTATTACAACGTATATTACAATAATAATTACAATTGTTTTTACAACTATTTAAAACAGTCCGTTCGTCGACATCATATCGTCTATCGTTTCGCACATAATGTGGTCGCTTAAGCTACATGGGTCTGGAGTCTGCTGCTCAGAACCTAAATTGTCAATAGATTCCATAGCATCTGTATTAATAGCCAACTTGGAATCTAAATCCGAAGTATCTGGCAACATCTGCAACGCGTGTTGCAGAATTTCTTGGACCTATAACAAATTTATAACAAATTTATGACAAATTTCGTCGGCGAATGACCGAGTATTAAAAGGTTTCCAAATACACAAATCTTACTTTTTCTAAATGTTTCTGGAATCTAAGGGCTGTTTCAATACGCTGTCTTCGCTGCAATTCCATCATTACTCTCAGTGTCTCTCTGGCCTGATGCGGTCTGAATTCATTCAGTAGATGATGAATGTGAATGAACAACAAGCTGAGGTCTTCCACCTTTAAATAATTATTAAAAAGTAAGGTAAAGCTTGTGACCTTACACGTTGGAAGACAGTAGGAAATACGTACCTTCTCTGCTCGCCTCGGACTGTCGGGACATTGTACGAGCAGGTCTATCAAGTCCAGAAAGTTGACGAGAAGGGAATGATTCAATTTCTTTAATTCTCTGCGTCGATCGAAATGCTGAGGGTATAACCTTTTGATTCCTTGAGCTTCGAGGGGTCTGATAATTGTATCATCTGCGTTAAATACATTCCCGAACATCGAGTAAGTGTCGTGTATCGGCGGCGGTGGCCGCGGTGCTCTGCCGCGGCGAACATTTTCGTCCGTGTATAAATTAATATACTGAACGGGAGGCAAAGGAAGCGAGCTGACTTGTATCGCCTCTGGCGCTGCCATTTCTAACGATATTAGGTTTATATAGAAAACGAACACTGGTCGCTGGTTTTACTCAAATCAGTCGAGTCAGTGCGCAAGTCTGCAGTTTCGCGCGTAGCCGTCACTGTTTTTTAGGAGGATTTACGTCGTTCGTTCGATGTCTCCAACAGTGGTAAACAACGATTTATTGTGCGATGATGAAAATAATGCTTATACGGGATCGTATCACGAGATTTAACTTCGGATTCGACGCACTGGTATCAGCGAGCAAGGTTACGTCGGTTTAATTTCACTATTCTCACGATATACTCGTCGTACCATAATTTCGTTTCTCGACAAAGAACGAGGCACGCAGATTTCACAATTACTTTTCACGCGATTTTCATTTTCATGAATCAACGTTAAATACCGTGCAATGAAAACAAAACAACATGCAACGTAGCCATCTTCGAATCGGCCATGTTGTTTTTTTAAAATGAGTCAACAGGTATTCTCTGTTGGCCAGTTAATACGTTAATGCCAGAAGGACGTCGAACCCAGATCGGAGATTTTCATTGTTTGACTGGCAAAACGGAGCCGGTGGATTCGTCAACGGTGCCCGTCTCTCGTTTGGAATCTCGTGCACGCAGTGGCGCGAGCTTTTGGGTAAATGCTTTACTAACGTAGTGAGGTATTTCCTGCTATCTCGTGAATTTCCAACGTCTTCGTTTGACAGATTGTCGGTGTGTGTATGCGTTCGTTCCACGTGAATTCTTTGTTTGGGCACCGGTCATGTTTCTGACAAGTATTGAAATTGCGAGGTGGTAGCAGTACGCTGGTGCATGGTGAGTACATTTTTTCTCGCTCGTTTCGTTCGTATCAACATTACTCGGGCCAAACTTTCGCGTACAAACATATTCATATAACCAAAGTGTCAAGATATAACCACAACTATCGCGTTCTCGTTCACCTCTCTGTTCTGTTGTTTTTGCTAATTTAGAATTAAACACGGTCACAAGTCCTTTAGTCCTTTATCGTTGGCTCCGATACTCGTAATTAAAAACGTACGTGCCACCTAGACTCGAATATTTCGACAAATTCTAAAATCTGATTAGGACAAAGAATTTTATTCGAATTGGACGTCGTATGCGATTCACACAGTTCGTTCGTAGAGGTATTTACGTCGGTGTTGAGTCATACAAAAAAATTAAACGGGGATCACGAACGCCATTAAATATTAGTCTATTCCCGAGTCTTCCGAGTAATTAGTTTACAGTGGATCTCTCGCGGGTGAGCAAGTAGATTTCGGTCGATGCGATCTCGTTCAAAAGGAAGGCCTGGAACAATGCAGTTGCCATCTCCGCGTTGTCAGAGACAATTCTGATATTTCATTGTTTGCGAATAATTTTTTAACTCGACACGCGAAGGAACTTGACATTTTTGTTCAATGTACCTCTTTGATTCTGTCGAGTAACGTGAAAGGTACGGAGCGGCCGGAAATTCAAAGGACGTCGCGGTTTAAGCGGCCTCTTAAAATTTCAGAGACACGAGTCACGAGTCAGACGAGTTACAAAAGAAACTCGGTGGAAGTAGGTGGTCACCGGGACGACTCTGTGCTCCGCATCATGCGTTTACGCGTGCCAGTATATTTTACCGAGCCGTTGCACTCTGCTCACAGTCTTTTAGGCGACAGAATTTTTTCTATTCGATCGTAAACTCGTGCTATTTCTTTCCTCGAAAAATTAGATCGGCCGGTAATTCGGTTCCCGTTACGAGAACGGAAATCGTCGTGGTCTAGGCTCGCCTCCTGCGAACGGGTTTCAGCCCGATTCTTTGGCTCTCTATTTTGAATGGAAATTCTTCGCGGACGAGTCACGCGGCCTTTAATGGACGTCCAGAATCTCTAAAACCTTCATACGTATCTCGCTCACCGAGCCCGAGAGACTCGCCTCTCGTTTTTTCATCTCTCAAACGTTTTACTGTTCCGTACAAGATAAGCGTAAAACCTGACCTAAACCGCGATGTCCCTTGTCCTCTCGCCGCTCTCCGATTCCTGTCCGGGCGTAATATAATTATTAGACTGCGGCTTTCCCGTGTAAAACAAAACTTGCACGGTATCGGTTTAACAAATCTGTGCTAGATAAATATTCCAGCTTCCGATATTCCGACGAGCTTCCGTCAGACCACAGATGTATTCGTCGCAGCAATCGAATCACGATATGCGATCGGTTCGCTTTAATCCCTTTTACTGAATTTTTAACGTCCTATACTGTGTCGCGTCGATTCGCGAACTTCTCTACGTCGATAATCGAATCGTTGGTTCCTGTTCACAGGGTGGCCCTCCATCGGGGATGGCGGGGAAAGATGGGAAGGTGGAACCGAAAAGCGGGGACGTGGTGAGGCAGGGGTTCATGGTGAAGCGTTCGCAGAACAAGAAACGCTTCACCCCCGTCAACTACAAGCAACGCTGGTTCGTCCTCACGAAACGCTTCCTCGTCTACTACGACGGCGATGGCGAGGTACGTACCTAATTTCTTGTGATTTCCAAAGCCTGGCACTCCGTCCGTCGTTCCTTTCATTTGTCACTGGCTCGTCGGTCGGCCGCGGGTCTCGTGCGTTCATAGAAAAACTGTGTGTTTCACGTACACGTCCGCGGTCCATTCGTTAGCGATCGACCGCGATCCCGACGAATTCCCCGTAGTCGTCAGACTGAAAGATTCTATTTATAAATAACGCGACGATCGATAAATTACAGGGTACGGAGAANACGCGGCCTTTAATGGACGTCCAGAATCTCTAAAACCTTCATACGTATCTCGCTCACCGAGCCCGAGAGACTCGCCTCTCGTTTTTTCATCTCTCAAACGTTTTACTGTTCCGTACAAGATAAGCGTAAAACCTGACCTAAACCGCGATGTCCCTTGTCCTCTCGCCGCTCTCCGATTCCTGTCCGGGCGTAATATAATTATTAGACTGCGGCTTTCCCGTGTAAAACAAAACTTGCACGGTATCGGTTTAACAAATCTGTGCTAGATAAATATTCCAGCTTCCGATATTCCGACGAGCTTCCGTCAGACCACAGATGTATTCGTCGCAGCAATCGAATCACGATATGCGATCGGTTCGCTTTAATCCCTTTTACTCAATTTTTAACGTCCTATACTGTGTCGCGTCGATTCGCGAACTTCTCTACGTCGATAATCGAATCGTTGGTTCCTGTTCACAGGGTGGCCCTCCATCGGGGATGGCGGGGAAAGATGGGAAGGTGGAACCGAAAAGCGGGGACGTGGTGAGGCAGGGGTTCATGGTGAAGCGTTCGCAGAACAAGAAACGCTTCACCCCCGTCAACTACAAGCAACGCTGGTTCGTCCTCACGAAACGCTTCCTCGTCTACTACGACGGCGATGGCGAGGTACGTACCTAATTTCTTGTGATTTCCAAAGCCTGGCACTCCGTCCGTCGTTCCTTTCATTTGTCACTGGCTCGTCGGTCGGCCGCGGATCTCGTGCGTTCATAGAAAAACTGTGTGTTTCACGTACACGTCCGCGGTCCATTCGTTAGCGATCGACCGCGATCTCGACGAATTCCCCGTAGTCGTCAGACTGAAAGATTCTATTTATAAATAACGCGACGATCGATAAATTACAGGGTACGGAGAAACTGTCTCTGGCAAATGCGACTCGAGAAAGAGCGAAAGAAATTGTTTCTGAATCGGGTGAATCGTGGAAGTGAATTTGCGAGTTGAAAGCTGATTTGCATCCAAGTCGTTGTTAGTTCTCGGAATTTCTTCCCCCGTCCGTGCTAAACAAATACGAATTCTAAAAGCACGGTCAAGTGCGACGAGACTGTCGTTCGGCAAAGCAGATTTGAAGGCGAGAGTTTCAACTAATTTGACTTTGAATCCGGTCACTAATCGTTTTCCGAACCTGGTTTCCTCGGTGACTCGGTTCCTACGCGTTCCCCCGAGAACCAAAGACTCGTACCGACGTCGAGCGTCGTTTCGAATCGAACCAACGATCAATTCACAACGCGATCGAAGAGAACGTGCTCGACGCGATTTTTGAATCGACAATTGGCGCGCGAATCGGGCGGGCACCGAGCGCCGAGCGATCTTCATTGAATTTCCGTTGAATTTGCGGACGATTCAGAAGTGCAGACGAAAGGCGCACCGAGTTCAGTGTTTAACGCTCGGTGAAAACGCTCGGATGACGGTTTTCAGCTTCGGGGTGGCAGAGAGCGGCTTTGTAGGAGTGACGGAAGGTGCGAAGAGACGGGCAAAGGTCTTTAAACCGGTCGAGTTACCCGTGGAAAGAGCTGAATACGACTTAGGTTACACGGTACTGTGATTTCGCTTTGGTTCGACGCGAGTACCTCTTCAGTTCTGGTATCTCGTGCTTTTCCGTCGAAATTTCTTTCTTCATTAATTTCCATGCGTTCTGTTCCGAGCCAGCAACGAGTGAGTACCGCGTCAATTGAACGGAACGAAAACGGTAACCAGGATTGAATTGTACAACACCCGAAGAACAGTGTCCGATCGGAATTATCAGAAGACGTCGTACGACCGTGTTAAATAAACAGTCGAGAAGAACAGCCGAAGTAATTAGATCGACGCAGGTGCGAATCGAACTGTTCCTTTATCTTCCGTTCCGCTCGTTCGCGTCGACGGCAGCGTGTCGAAGCGTATATACCGTGCAACGTACCGAGAAGCTGGCCCTCGTAGCCGACGATTAACTGTCTAGAGTCGTCGTCGGCTGTACGATATATTATAATTCGCGCGAGAATCGAGAGAGAGAGCGGGTGAAGTTGAGTGATATCAAAGGGCGATCTGCGTGCCGCAAGTGCAGTCCGTGACAAGGACGCGTCAGATAGAACAAACGACCTAATGGGGTATCAGAATTTGTTCGGATGTGGAGGTGGCCGAGCCCGTGATTTATCGACGACGAAGAGTTTCTCTCGTTTCGTATCGTCGTAACGAGGGTAGAAGAACGGTATCTCGAGGAATTTTGAAAACAGACGAATACGGGAATGTAAACGACAGGAATAGTAACCGCTGACTCGGCTAGTGACACGCTTCGAATCAGGGCCAATTGCTCTATACATATTAGTTTGCGCTTGACGTGCACGACTAGCGCTCCGGATACGCTAGACTCATCACGTTATCTCTGCGCTCCGCTGATAAAAATCCTGTCTATTATTCCTCGCGTGATTCCACTGAACGGCGAGAGACACGGACGGCGACGTATACGATGCGAAGATATCGAGCGATTTTTAATGTTATGGCGGGATTAATTGCGCGGAGGGAACAGCTCTAAAAATATGCTCGGAAATCCTCCTTTTATGTTTCACCCGGTTTCTCCTCTTTTCGCGGGTGGAAGTAAAAAAATATGACGGCGCGAAACGATCGATTAGAGTTTAATTTTTTTCGTTCTTTCGTCCGAGTAACAATTCTTTAACGAGCTTCTTCTGCGAGGCGAAGTTCTCGGCCGCGTATCGTCGTCGCGTCGATCGTTCCGTTCAGACAAAATTGCTCGGTAGAGTCTCCTCCCGAAAGCGGGATCGCGATCAGATTGGATTTTCGACCCTCCAAACTCGCAGGTACGATCGATCGTGGCGCGCACCGCGATCGTTCGAGCGTCGAATCGGTTGCATAAACGCGCTTACGTAACCCGGAAAGTAGGTAGGACGCGAACATCCACGAAACGGCGACCGCTTCGAATTCCGTGCAATAAATTACAAAGGGAAAGATCAGCGCGATCGGGCAGTGGACACTCGACCTGCTCGATCGCCGTTGGCCCCCGCCCGACCATTTACAGATATAACGGGCAATAGCGAGCTGCTCTCCCTTTTGCAATCGAGGACTGTGCCACCCCTCGCTCGATCCGTTTCATTTTTTAGACGCTTTTTTTATTCATGTCCTCGCCCCCACGGATTTCATTCGCCGACCGTCGGACTGCACTTTTCCACTTTTCATATTTCATTCGCGAAAGTAAATGGAACGGTCGACGATCGACTTCGTTTCATGATTGATCGAGTCAATTTTATTAACGCGATACGGGGCAAGTCTAATGGCCGAGCAACGCTTCTTCCGGCGGGAGTTTCGTTCGACGCTCGAATCGATTATAACGCTCGGATTAGGTCCGATCGTTCCGTACGCGCGACCTCCTGGTCCTTCCGTGATATCGCGTGGCTCTCTCCTCGGTCACGGTTGGCGACGGTTACCTGCGTATAGAGGTATACGCGCGGTCCGTTTAGCTGGCACAGGCCGGGCAGCCAGTTTCGATGGGCAGGGGTCGGTCGGGGGTGGATATAACGTGCTCGTAGACCATGTGTAAAATTGGTAGCGCAGGCGCCCCGGGGCCGCCACCGCCACCTTCTCTTCATCCTTTCTTCCGCCGCGAGTTCCTGACGCTGCTCCGTGGCTCAGTCAGTGGTCGTCATCGGGATCGCACTCTGCGAATCGCGATTCCACGCATAAATCCGTTTTCATTCATCGTCGCGCGATTCGTATCTCACTCTTCATCGGTTTATTAGACGAGCGATCCGAGTGATTCCTCCGATCGTGATCGATTCGCGACACGTCGTCGGATCGTCGACGCGCTCCGGTTCGATCCGTCCGGAGACCGATCCTCGCGCACGCGAGCTCTTCCAGGAGGCAGAGAAAAAATATACCGAGCTTCGTCGATCGAGATCGAGAGGGAAATTCGATTTCGAACGACGGGGACGCCGAGAGGAACCGACGACGCCAGTGAAGCCTTGATCGACGCGAAGGATCCGCTACGCCCTTCGGACTCTATTATTCCCGGAAAGTTTCCTCGTTCGGGATACCACTCTCCCGGAGAGACGTCTGGGAGAATCACAGAAATTAATCCGTCGGCCGAAAGTTCTTCTAATTAATTCTCGGTTTCCTCGGCGCCGTTCGGGAACTCGGCCGGGAAGAAATCGTTATTCGTCCGGGATATCGGCAGCTCCGACGCAGCACTTTGAAACTTTCGAATATCTCCGGAGGGTTCCGTCGTTAAGGCGTCGCGCGGACTCCGTCCGGAAGATCCCGCGCCGATCGTCTTCGGGACGCGCTTCCGTGTCGTCGTTCGAAGAGACGGACTCTTCCCCACGTGGGAGGACCGATTCTCGTCCGTCGTCCTTCGTCGCCGTCGAATACCAGGACCTCGAAACAGACGCATCGTGGAGGTAAGACGCGAGATCGTCCGTTCGTTGGTCACGGGATCGGACGTCAGAATACCAGTAGAGTAGCTTTGTTTGTAACTCAATAATAAGGATTGCGACGTCGAGCCGTGACACCGGCGACGACGACTCGGAATAATTATTGACACGAGTAGTCCTTTACCCGGAATAAAAGTTCTTAGCTCCGATCGACGTATAGGACCGACGCGTGCCGGTATACGTCGTCGGAATTCTCGTTTGAGAGCGCGAGGGACGGAGACCACGTCTTTTCGACTCATTTCTCGAGTTTACTACGATCTGCGAGAGATGTACGCGCGTAACTCCCTCAAAATCAACGCGGATGGATCTCGTCCATCTTCGATTTGAGCGTCGTTGGTAACAGTCGCTACTCTCACCGTCCAAAGTTTCCTCTTTGGTTCCGACCGGATCGTAAATCGTTGCGCTAAGAGGCCAGTCGTCGGAAGGTCGAACAGACGGATGGTTCTTCTCGCGGGGAAGAAATAACCGTGAGTTTTTTGACGAATCAGGTCCGGTCGACGAGGCAGAAATTTCGATCGTTCGATCGTATACGAACACGGCGAACGGACACCGGACTCTGCGGCCGGATGGAACGTAGTTCGGTACTCGAGAAGTTTTGATTAGATCGGGGCGAAAGTTTCGGGAATTAAACGACGGAGTTTTGGGCAACGGGGCTCGAGCAGCGATTTCAAAGACGCGGAATAGAAAATATATTTCACGGTCATAGTTTATCAACGAGTAATTATTACGAAAATTTCTGATTCATTTATTAATTAGTTTCCGTTGTAACTGACTCTTCAAACGGGTTTCGACGACGAGCAAACGTGCTCACGAACTTTTATTATACTCAGAATGGTCAGCGTACACGAGCCAAATTAATTAGTTCCCGCAGTTATAATTAATGTCGCGTCCGTAGATTCGACGAGCAGGCTCGAAGAACATACTTAAAAAACGACGATTAAAAGAGACGGAGAGAAGATCGTTTCACGAATTTCTTTGCCTCAAGTTGTGTTGAACCGTCGTCTGAGAATCGATTCGGTGGATCGTGCTCGACGCTTCCTCACCGAGAATCACCGGTCGGTCGAATCGTCTTGGAAATGCGCGCCGATCCCGCGAATAAATACGGTTTCTTATTTCGGCTNCCTCAAGTTGTGTTGAACCGTCGTCTGAGAATCGATTCGGTGGATCGTGCCTTCCTCACCGAGAATCACCGGTCGGTCGAATCGTCTTGGAAATGCGCGCCGATCCCGCGAATAAATACGGTTTCTTATTTCGGCCCGGGAGAAGAACAGGGTATTTAATTAAAACCGGGCTCGTTACTCCTCGTTGCTCCTCGTTGGCCAGGAAAAAGGAAATAGAACGCGCGGAGGAAGGCCACGGAAAGAAGCTGGTAGAAAAAAATGTTGGAAGTGGCCCGCTGCGAATGAACCGGGTAATTCATCGCAGATTTTTTCATAAAGCGTCGGGATTCAACGGCCCGACCTTTCTTCTTTATTCACCGGTTCGTCGGGACTCGAAGAATGCCTCGGTCCGTCTCGACGTTTTCTCGTTTGTCCGTAACAAACTTGAAGGATTCGAAGCCTTCTCGTCGAGACCGATCGTAAAGTCGTTTTTGATTCGATCTTCGACGAGACCGTCGGCTCGAAGAACGGCATTAAAAACGTCCTGCCGAGAATCGAATAGATACGTCGACGGGTCCGTTCGAAGAGCACGAATGAAATTTTCCTATCGACCTTCGCTTTCTTTCTCGGGTCCGATGCTTCGGCGACCAGAGCCCGTTTTCGGACTCGTCCGCCTTTATCGAGGTTTATCAGGGCATGGACAGTCCGCGCGGTGCGTTACACCTTTTGCGCGCTCGGTATTGTTCCCCAGGTGCGAGGGCGGAAGCCGTGGGCGTTCGCGGAACCATCGGTAGCTTTTTCTCGATTGTTTCCCGTTTTATCCCCGTCCTGTAGTTTCGCGGATTAATCGTTTCCTCTGCTAATAAGAGAGGGACCGCGTTTGAGGCNCGGAAGCCGTGGGCGTTCGCGGAACCATCGGTAGCTTTTTCTCGATTGTTTCCCGTTTTATCCCCGTTCTAGAGTTTCGCGGATTAATCGTTCCCTCTGCTAATAAGAGAGTGACCGCGCTTTAGGACCGGTAGTAGTTGGGTCTGGTTCGCGAACGAACGGACAGAGTCGTCGGTGGCCAGATTAATTTCGCGCGATATTCCAGTCACTTTTATGACAGAAAATAACGAAGAAATTTGTTTCTCTCGCTCGTGGAAAACAGAATTTATTATACGAGGGAGAACAGTGTTTCGCGTTTGAAAATATGTAATTTCCGTTACTCGATACGCCGTTTTTAATCCGCGTAATAGCGTCGAGGGCGGGGGTGAACGAAGGGTGGCACGGCGGAAGCATTAAACGCGACGCAATTCACGGGTTGGTAAAATACCGAATTTAACCTGTTAAGAAAGTTACTGGAAATGTTACGAAAAATTCGGCGTAGCATCGGGTTCCATTATCGTTCGTAAAGCCCGTGCGCGCGGCCAATATTCTTCCGCACCAAAGGGAAATTCGATTTGTCTCACCGGATTTCCAGTGTTCCGAAAGGCCACGCGGTGCCATTATCGGCCGCGTCCGACCCTCTTTGCCGCGTACAACTGTTTGTCGTGGGCAACGATCGGAGGGCGGTCTCGTGGGCGACCGCCTACCGATCTCGTCGATTCGATTTGCCCCACGCGTGGTAAACAATTTTATAAAAATGATTTCGCGGGGTAATTCGACTCGAGGTTCGCGAGACGAACGGCCCGACGCAAAAGGGATCTGGTTTCGAACGACGTTCGATCCCGGCATCGCGATCTCGTCGGGTACTTCGATTTGGCGCGCGTCTACGCGATACGACGCGCTCGATCGTGAATCGTTAGTAGTCGACGAGACTTTTAGCTTTAACAATGTACGGGGTCGAATTTTCTATTATTCATGGAACGGATACGCAGGACTCGGTGACGGTACGTCGTCGATGTGCGCGCGTCATCGAGATCGTTGCGCATTTGTTCGAGTGGTTCGCGAACCGTGGGCGCACTCGACGGACCCCGTATCTCTGTTCTTGATTGACAAACGACGTCCGGGTTCGAGTTTCGGCTCGCTCATTCTTCGGCCAATTTCCGAACAGTGTGTAAAAAAATGTCGCCGAGCTCGAGACGACGGGGGGTAGAGAACGAGCAGTTTAAAATCATTTTCGATTCGATATCGTCGCAGAGAGCTGGTCTACTTCGTCGGCGACGGACGCGGGACGAACGACAGTTCGTATATGTGCCGCTCGCTAATTGAAACATCGCGTCGTTTATTAGTCCTGAAATTTAACCATATCACGGGAACAAACAAATTTTCAATAATTGGGGAACATTTTGTTATGACTCCGTTTGTAAAACAATTTCCAAATTAAATTGTCGAGTGATCTTTATTCAATTTTAACGTCGACGTTCGTCGACGAAGTGGGGTCTCTTTCCTCGTCGACGCCCAAACGCTCCGCGCGTTTCTACGTATACTTCGTGAACGTTGCGCGATTTCTTCGCGACGTCACGCGACAAAAAACTGTATCGCGAGCGAACTCTCTCTTTTTCGCGAATTCGATCCCTTGATTTACGACGGCCGCGCGTTCCAGTGATACATACCCGCGACATCGCGCCGTAATTCGTCGAATTTTTAGTGGCGCGAGGTGAAATCGCGTGGGCGATCGCGTTTCGTACCAAAGATTTTTAAAACGATTCGTCGCGTCCAAACGAGATTTACACGGTTTACGACGTTATTTAACCGCGACGGATTTCGTCGACGTTCTACGGCTCAAAGAGCCCGGCGGGGCGTCCCGCGTCGTTTATAAAAAAATTAGCAGAGATCGGGTCCGGAAATGTCGACGAAGTCTTCGGATTTAA
>SMSR01013687.1:0-11941 GCA_019453355.1 Ceratina japonica | reverse complement strand
TATTTAATTCAGAACATCGAAATTTTGATAAAGTGATAAATTCAGAAAAATTTATAATCGATAATAAGAATCTAATCGATAATAAGATCTGCTAGAATTTTTTAGAATTCAAGATGATTTCATTTGTTTAATTATTATTTCAAGTCTGTTCCTGCTTTTTCCTAATTGAGTTCGAGATTTTGATTCTAGAAATTCAGAAAAATTTGTATAATAAATCTGCTAGAATTTCTTAAAACTGAAAATGATTCTATTTATTTGATTATTATTTTAAATCTGTCCAAATTGCTTTTTTTCTAATTGACAACGGCAAAAGTTTTGGTTCCAGAAGTTCAGAAAAATTTATAGACAAAAATCTGCTAGAATTTTTAAAATTGAAACTAATTTCATTCATTTATTATTTAAAATCTGACTGAATTTCTTTTTTCTAATTGAGAGCATCAATATTTTTATTCCAGAAATTCAGAAAAATGTATACAATAAATCTGCTAGAATTGTATTAAATTGAAAATTTTATTCACTTGATTATTATATAAAATCATACCAAATTTCTATTGTCACTTTAAATCAATATTAAAAATACTACTTTTTTTTATAATATTAAACTTTATATCCTGTGAAAGTCGTATTTTTAATCTCAGCATAAAAATTGTTCTATACACAAAAAAAAAAGGCAACACACGTTTGTCAAAGTCAACCCAAAACAAAATTGAACAACTCACGTAATCCCTCCATTTAAAACTGTAAAACTATTTTTATTCAACTTTCATTTTAATTGTTGCTTTAAATCAATTTGCCAGCCCAATTTGTCACACAGTTACACGTACACACTAATTTTCACGTACATATATACCGATTGACACCGTGTGCTCCGTCGCACAGCTCAAGAACATTTATAAAAGGGAAAATATGAATTTTTACCGTGCAGGATGCTTCGTGAACCTTGCCAAGTTTCGCACGAATGAATGGCCTGTAATATGCAAATTATGTATTGTTCTCTTGTAATACATAGATACCACATCTAACGTAATAGTGCGCATTTGCTGCTACAAACGAGCTGTCTATATCGTGATTCACGTCATTACATAATTGTTACGCGTTACTTTATTAATAACAACGTCAAGTTTTTTATATTAAACGTATTTCAACGCGTTCTTTTTTTAAATTTTAAATATCGAATATCAAACTGAGTCTTAATTCTCCAATAAGTTCCTTATTGATAAATAAAGTGTTCTATATAATATACCTCAGCTTTCGCCAAAGGAACATCTGCACCGGAATGGGCAAAACCTGTTCCTGGAGGTTCCCATCGAAGGACCGGCGTTTATGCATGTTTCCAGTAGAAACGTCTAAAAAACGTTTCAACCCCCGCGTTACAGGCGACAAGAAATCCAGCACATATTAAGAAAAAGAACGAAGAAGAAGCTATCCGTTCTAGGATCTGGATGCCACGTGTCTCACCTGACGGTAGAAAATACTCTTTCGTTCACTTCGGAACGACATCAGCCGGGCTCTCTCTCGCGTTACGATCGACACGCACGGAAGGGCTCGCCCTGTTATCACGCCGTAAATCAATTTCCCCCGATATCGGAACGATCTGCTTTTCACCTGCGTCCGAACACGTTGCGCTGCTACCTACCTATACGCGGAGACACGACGACGAAGGGGCTGGGGACCGAGGGTTGAATCTATTCTCTCAAAAGGTCGATCGCGCACGTTGCCCCCGAAGATTCTTTCGGAGATCGCATCTCCGGGAACGATTAATCGGCGCCGAAGGAACGAGGAAGAACGAGCTTCACCTAGCGGACGGGTATCACGTGCGACACCCACGGCCTAGTGACACGGTTGCATCGTTCTCGCGACACGGGTACGCACTCGCCGAAGGGCGGACGCATCACCGCGGCAGGATCGTGAGTAACTGAAAGACAGACCCGTCGGCGGACGTAATGCTGTTGGAAAGGATGGGAATGCGCGCGCTACTCTTGGAAAATCCAATGCGCCGGTCGTTCCATCGATCAGCCCAGGAATCTGCTCCGCTGGACCACCCCTACTTCACCAGGAGCGACCCACCCTTCGCACCGGCGTGCCTCTACCAACCCACTTACCCACCTAGCCCACCTAAGCCTCCACCGAATCTTTCCCTACCTCGCCGATCCCAATCATCTGGCCTTCCGCTAAACATTTCGCAACATCGTGCCATTATATCTGTTCAACAGATTTCATTGCAATCGATCACTTTCAGACTCAATGCTAAGTGCCAACCGTTTTCCCCAATATTTTATTAATAATTTTTTTATATTCATAAATGGTTTCAAGGTTTAGGAATTAAAGCATGAATTCTCAGTGAAAATACAATTTTATTCCATGATCTGTTAAGTAACATGAGAAATGATAAAAGTTAAGAGGGGAGACAATCCCAATCATCTGGCCTTCTGCTAAACATTTCGCAACATTCTGTTCACCAGATTTCATTGTAATCGATCACTTGTAGACTCAAGCCTCAACCATTTTCCCCAATATTCTATTAATAATCTTTTTTTATAGTCATAAATGATTTCAAGGTTTAGGAATTAAAGAATGAATTTCCATTGGCAATACAATTTTATTTGATGATCTGTCAAGTAACACGAGGAATGATAAAAGTTAGGAGGGAAGACAATCCCAATCATCTGACCTTCTGCTAAACATTTCGCAACATCGTGCCATTATACCTGTTCATCAGATTTCATTGCAATCGATCACTTTCAGACTCAAGCCTCACCCATTTTCCCTAATATTTTATTAATAATTTTTTTTTATAGTCATAAATGATTTCAAGGTTTAGGAATTAAAGCACGAATTCTCAGTGAAAATACAATTTTATTTCATCATCTATTAATGCATAACACTAGGAATGATAAAAGTTAGGAGGGAAGACGATCCCAATCATCTGGCCTTCTGCTAAACATTTCGCAACATTCTGTTCACCAGATTTCATTGCAATCGATCACTTTCAGATTCAAGCCTCAACCATTTTCCCCAATATTCTATTAATAATTTTTTTTATATGCATAAATGATTTTAAGGTTTAGGAATTAAAGCATGAATTCCCAGCGAAAGTACCATTTTCTGTCATGATCTATTAATGTATAACACTAGGAATGATAAAAGTTAGGAGGGAAGACGATCCCAATCATCTGGCCTTCCGCTAAACATTTCGCAACATCGTGCCATTATACCTGTTCACCAGATTTCATTGCGATCGATCACTTTCACACTCAAGCCTCAACCATTTCCCCCAATATTCTATTAACAATTTTTTTATATTCATAAACGATTTCAAGATTTAGGAATTAAAACACGAATTCTCAGTGAAAATACGATTTTATTTCATGATCTGTCAAGTAACACAAGGAATGATAAAAGTTAGGAGGGAAGACATTGTGTGCGAGGGAAGAAGGCGATGGGAGTTACGTACAGGGAAAATTGCAAGCTAGTGACACCGCTTATTCAGCTTGATTGGAGGCCACTCCAGTATCACAAACGTCGTCATTTCGAACGTCGGCGAATTCGCTGGCTCTCTCGAGGGCGTCGAGCTGCTCTTTCTCGGGATAAGGTAACTGCCTACCGAGACACCTCTCGACGTCGCCGAGAGTAATATCCATCTCGAACACGATCTCGTTACTGCGCTCTCCTCTCCGCGGCTCGTAGCCCATCGACGGGACGGAAGCGATTTCTATACAAATTTCCGTGTACCCGCCCTCCTCGCCGGCCACTCTCCTCACCTCGTCGTTAATGGACTTGCAAATCTCCCGCCAGGATTTCTTCTGATCAGGATGCAAATTTTCTACGAATTGCTGAAAAGCCGGCCAGTCCATTCTCTCCGTGCCTTCTAAAACCTTCCTATAAAGCGACAGGACGTTGTTCGTCCTGTTGGATTCCTCGTTGCTGTTCGCCACGTCCTTGAACGACGATTCCCTGTAAAAAATTCGCCGGAAGATAGTCTTAACTTGATCGCTTACAGAACTATTGCTAGGAGATTTCGCAGTCGCGTCGATGTCCTTGGACTTTGACAACTTTAAGGACTTGATACTTCTCAGAGATGCTAATATTTGTCTTTTGAACGATTTTTTACTCTGGGCCCGACCCTTCTTCGAGTTCGATACACTCGTTTTATCCTTTATCGACTCTCGACTGGCCCAAGGCTTGAAATCCTTCGTTAGACTCGATCGATCGATCTTCGTGCGATTTTCCATCATCTGATTTGTACTATGAGCTTGCAAGTAACGTTGTCCATTAAATAACGTGTTCGTTAACATACAATAGCCACACGTTTCGTTCGTTCGAAACGCAGTCGCGTCCAAACCAATCGCAGAAGGTTTCGAAGTATAGGAGCTTTTATACGTCTCATAAATGCTGCTTTCTTTGCTGCCCCTCGGAGCTTTCACCCAGTTGCGTATCATATTTTCCGCCGACGACGAGCTGAAGAGCGTCGTGTTGCTTTCATTAGCCTGGCCCAAGACAGTCGACGGTTTCACGCAGTTTTCCAACGAGTCGTCTTCCACTAAACACGTGAAACTGTTGAATGGCTGAGCTTTGTTCGAGGACTCTCGCCTGGAATGCTCCGCGTAGTTCAAAGAACTCTTCGACAGCATTTTCGAACTGTTGGCAACCTTGCTAGGAGGAGGAGGCATCAGTTTATGACACATGAGAAATTCGGAATTCGGACATGGGTCGCAGTCGCGTTCGTTATGTAGAACGAAGCTACGGTTGTTGTCACGTCTAGAACGTGCGCAACTCCTATAGTCCAATTGCGAAACGAAATCTTTTTTTCCCCTGTCCATTGATCTAAACTGGCCCCCGGCCAAATACGACATTACATCAGCGGACGGTATTCTAACTGCATCCGTTGCACTCTGTTTACTTTCTATAGCTCGACCCTCGTTCGGCGCACAGTTTTTCTGCAGAAGATTATCGACACGTGACTTAGGATTCTCGTACAAGACGTCTTTCACGATTCTCTCGCCGGACTCCTTGACGCCGAGCCGATCTCTGCTCGCGGTTCTCCACTCGTTACGTTTATTATTAGACACGTCGCCTAGAAATTCTCTTTTATAGTCTACCGAATTAAAATACCCTTCACGTAAGCAGGTGCTCCTAACATTGGCAGCGGTGTCGCTTTTGGCTTTGTCTCCCTCCTCGCAATTAGAGACAATCCTCGGCTGATGAGACGCCCCGCTCTTGGCTCTCCCTTTACCGAGCGTCTTACCCGTCTGCGATTTTCTAATCTGTTGATCCTGCGATTCCAATCTGTCTTCTTCCTTTGTCGCTCTACTCGGCGTAGAACACGTTCCCTGGGTCTCGCTGTCGTTCTCCCGTTCCGCTACCATAACTTCCACTCGCTGGGGACTCGCATGAAGATCGTTCGGTATATCCCGATCGACGGTCAAACTCATCCCAGGTCTTTCCTTATCCCTATGTTTTTGATAACCGTTCCCATCTTTTTGCAAATCATTACGTCTTTTTTTACTCCTTCTTCGTTTATACTGCATTTCCGATTTATCATCACCGCTGCTAGCAATATCAGGAAATAATTGAGTACTCAAAAAATAAGAAGTCTTCGGTGGTGACGTTCGTGAATCCACAGAAACACCGCGCTGGTTCGAACAACTAATTACTCCGCAATGTTCGCACATTTTCATCGTCGGATCATTAGAGAAGATCCCATCCAAAGTTTCCCTACTGCATCTGCGAATCATCGATTGTAATCTACTTAATATATCGTGAAATCGGAATGTGGAGAGCAAGGAATTCCTCGAAGTCGACTCCTTCAGGGAGTTGCAAATTTTGTACGCCGCCCCCAGCTCCATCAATGGTCCCTGGTCCGTGTCCTTGCAAACCTGATCGTTCGATCTAGCCAGGACTTGGTTTATCGACTTCTCCATGTTGGAATTGCAGGCGTAGTATCGCAGCAGCAAATCGATGTCTAATGGCACGCTCGTACCTCGGGGCGAATCCGGCCTCTTCTTCGAACGAGGGTAGCCTTCGATGGGCGGCTTCGAGTTCGATTGCTTATTACGGGAAACTCTCGAGGTGTCGCATTCAGGGATCGTGCTCAAGGTTTTAATGGAGTATTCGCGATCGGCGTTCGGTATATCTCCGACGGATTCAAAGATTCTTACTTCTATATATTCATTCTGATCCATTTTTATAAATAAAGTGGCCTTCGATGTTAATGAATAATTATGATTTTTGTATTGTGATTCGACAGGAGTTCTTCTTTCATATTGCAGACAGTAATTCGTTTGGTGCACATTGTACCAGAGTGACAAAATCTTCCCTTCAACACGATTTTTCAATATATTTTCGGAAATTTAGAATCGAGTATTGTCTATACTTTGCAGTTTTATAGGTTAAATTGTTTTATAAATAACTGACATTGATTTGCGAATGGAATTGGCAATAGGTCAAGAAAATCTGGAATAATGTAGGGGTTAATAAATATGTAAAAAGCGAGAGTAGGAGAGAGATCTTTTTTGCAAACGTACGGTTCAGCGTGTCCCGCCACCTTCTATCGTATGTACAGACATTATGTAATATAAAATCACTTCTAGGGCGTCGACCCTACACGAATTTCGTATTCAATTCATATTTAAAACGTATTATTAGTTGATTTACGAGAAAGGGTTGTTGGGGCTTTACAGTGGGAAATTTAATTAGGAAATTGTAAAGGGAAAACGTGCGGGAACGCGTTGTGTGGTAGGTGGAGAAATTCAAGTGCACGCGTGTTTGCCATGCACGTTGGAAAACGTGACGATCGTTACCGACGATTTCAGTTCCTTGCCGAGTTGACAATGCCACAAATTATGGTCGAAGCCTTTGCAAGAAGTTTAATTGACAGGATCATGCTGGAAGCATTCGACTTGATGGACGCTAAAAACGGTAGGGCGTTATGGTTTTCCATTAACAGTGCATGAATAAAATGGAATTTCGTTTGAGAAACACGTTTCCTTTACGGGTTTTACAAATATTCTTCATGTTAGCAATTTTCTGTTATCAAACCTGACGCGTTTTTTAATTTCAACATTTATTTTTTAAGTTCAACATTAATGTCGGTGATCGTTAACGGCGACGTTCTTAACAAATTAAATTCGTAATGAAAATGAACGTTGCCAGAAAAGTTACAAATTCTGGAAGATCGGTCGGAATCGGGTGAAGGGCAGCCGGAATCTGTGCTTGATACGCAACTTCTGGAGGACCGTTTGTGCGTGGATTATAGCAAGTTGGAGACGAACATATTGATCGAGAAAATGGTACATGGTTTACGTAAATTGCAAATCGGTGATTCTACATCCGTGCCCTCCCACCTGTCCACGTTGGAAAAACAGGTAAACTAGAGAACATTACTCGCCTACTAAATAAATTAAATATTAAGGTTTTATAATCACTTAAATAGAAACAATGACAAAACATCAATATTTTAATAATTATTAGACTATATTAATGAAACACTGTGCAGAATTTTAGAAATTTTATGAGGACATTGAAAAATTTATTATATCTTCAATGGGTATGTTGAATTGCAGTGTTTTGATTTTATTTATGAAAAATACAATAATTTTAGTTATAAATAATAAAATTTTATGATTATTTATAAATGTTGATTAAAGAATGTTTTAGAATTGAAATAACATCAACTTAGAAAATATTACTTAAGATAGACAATAAAAAATAGGAATTGTAGAACTCGTAGACAATATGTAATAAATAATTGCAAGTCTAATATGGAATAAAACCAAATTAAAATTTGTTAAAATCCTACGGTAGAATATTAGACATTATATGTATAATGCTTTAGAACTTGCCTGTGATTTAAATAAAAACTGGGTGGACCAATTTCTGGAAGCTTACATCTCAATAAATAGCATTTTTCGTAAAAGATTTTCGCTTCAAATATTCGACGTAGCTTTTCATCACATTTCTGAAACTTTTGGCAGGAAAGAGATCCTTCAAATATTGGATGTAGCGTTTTACCTTCTTTATTGACGTAGCTTTTATCACATTTCTTAAATTGGCAGAGATCTTACAGTTCATACAACCTTAAACGATATCAAATTTATAGTATTGTTTTATAAAATACAAAATTTTTAATATAACTTATATAAAAAATACAAAATACAGTAAATGGAATAGAATAGATATTTTGTTTTTAACATTTTTGCTCTAAAGATGGACTCTTTTATGAATAAAATTTTCTTTTCACTAATCTTTGATCCACATTATACTCCTAATAAAATAAATATAACACAATAAATATATAACAAAATTTACTATGTCTAGTATTCATAATCAATTTAATGCATATGTCTTATAATACATTAGATTATTTAGACATTTAGACAATTGCCATTTTCGACTCATCCCTGACTTCTTTTATGGTTAATCCCCTTTCTAAGTCTCTACATTCTCTTCCATAACGTTCTAAATTCCAGTGCCTATCACCACAGAATTCACAGCTTCTTTGCTCCTCTCCTTCCTAGTATCTGCACCACCTTTCCAAGAATCCGCAATTCGCTTGCACTATTATCTGCTGACTTCCCTCTTTTTGAAGATATTCTGGCAAGTTTATCGATCCAACTTATATCTCTGGTTACATTGTCTTATTTTATTATATTGTCTTTGGCTATCTCTACCTCGGTATGTCCTTCCACCTTATATCCCCCTTTATTACGTTCTTTCTAATCTCCTATTTTTACCAAACTCCTAACTTTCTAAAACCATTTCTTCCGAACTAAATTTCTCTTTCTAATTCACACCTAATTTTAATATTTTCCCATTTTTTATAAATTCTTTGACTTTTATAATTCTCTCCTTTTTCCTACTCTGGCCACTTCCTCAAATTTCAACGCTCTCCTCCTAACTTTGTCTTATTTTTGTCTCTCTTCGTTCTATTCAAGATTATCTATTCAAGACTACTTAACACCAGCACTACCAAACCAATCAAAATGACTGGTAAAAATGACTGATTTTAAATGGTGAAATACATGAATAAAAAAAATCTGTAGTTCTATTAATCCTGTAGTCCTGTTAATTCTACCACCTATTTATTATACGCATGTACACCATGTCATTTGATCAGTTCCTCTTTTTCCTTAAATCAACTACATTGAATATAAGTATTTCGATGATTCATTGACCACAGGTAAAGCACGTGGTGCACAGCATCGAGAACGTTTCACTGGACGCAGCCGAACTTGCAGAAATGCGCACGATTCAGGGTCAAGGCGATGTGCAGCAAATAGTCCACGACGCGGTTATCGAGACGACGGCGGCGTCGGACGTCTCCCGTACGCGTCCGGAAAAGGAGAGCGACAACACGACCGAGGCGACGAGGGTGTCGACCAGCCTGCTGTACCGCATGATCGCGGAGCTGGAAACGAGGTCGGAGGAGGCGAACCATGGAAAAATAGACAACGGGCCGGACGCGATCGGCGAGGACAAGATCGCCGTTTGGGAGGAGAGGGAAGAACAATTCATAAGAACGATCGAGAGCGTCGACGACACCGAGGGGAGCACCAGCGATTCCGCGCCGGATTTCAGGAACATCGCGTGCGAACTCGGTTTCGAGGGCACGACGACGTCCCCGTCGTTCGTCGGCCGCTCGACGCCGTTCGCGAGGGACGCCTCGTTGGAGGAAGTCGCGATCGAGGAAATAACGCCGTCGCCCCTACCCGATCAGGATTGCTCGTCCGACCCGTCGAAGAGAACGAAAAATAAGCCGCAGAGCGAGGCGCAGTCGGAGGAGCGGAAGAAGGGCATCCTAAGTAGGACACGGAAGTTGCTTCGGACCGTTTTCGGGCGTCGGAAGAAATGATTCCGAACGTCGTCACGGACGTTCGGCTCTTCCCTCGGCGGCGTTAGTCGAACGACCGGACAGATCGTGCTGCGTCCATCTACAACGTCCAATTGTAAAACTAGCTTTTTTTTGAAAAAAAAATATATATAAAAAGAGGAAGAGAGGCTGAGTGCCGCCGGTTGCACCGCGTCGAGCTGATAAAAATAACTCCCTAGTTTAGTCATCGGCTGGCCGCGGCTCTACGGCATAGTTTGCGTACGCCGAGCTCTCATCGAGTTATATGAGACGCGAAATAAGTTCCACGCGTTCCTAGGATCGCCGTGGAGGAAATGTTGTGTCCCTGATATGTTTTTTATACAATATAACGATTTTTTTGGTAAAGTTGTGGGTATTTTTAATTCGCTGGCTCGGCGAGATCGGGCCTCGTTAAACGGTTCGATAGGTCGCGTTTAATTGATTGCTGTCGAAGGCAGAATGTGTATTTCTGTTTGCCGGGATATACTCCGCGCTCTCGCAGCCCTGACATACGAATACTGCCGCCGAAAACCGTTTACCGTAGCAGGAAGCACGGGGCTTAACCCGCGATTGCCTCTCGAACTGTTTTTGGACCGCGGCGTTGCCGATACCCTCTTCGCTCGAGCCGAGCCGAGCCTCGAGGCTGGGACCCTCTTCTTGCGATTCTCGTGTGTCCTGACCACCGCGCCATCTACAGAAATAAAATGAATAAATTTGGTAACACCCGGTACCACTTTTGGTTCACGCTCCGTTCGATTAACATCTCATAGCAACAGATACTACAATGGTGAGTCTTTTTCAACTTCCTCCTCGAATCTCTGAAGCACTTTATTCATTTATTTAATATTCTTCCTTTTAATTTATTCATTATTATTATTATTGTTATTCATTTTATAAATTAACTAAAAAATTCTACTGTTAGAGAAAATTTATTAAGTAACAATTACCAAATTCTAATATTAGAGAAAATTTGTTAAGAATTTTACCAAATTCATATTAAAATATTTATATCATTTTTTTCATATTAATTTATATTGTATTAAATATTTTAATGTTTAAGAAACGTTTTTAAAGGTATAATTTTGTATTACAGGCGGATCTCAGTGCCAAGGAAGTCGAAAGTGAGTAATCGCATATGCAACGTTTTTCATTTGTGCGTACGTGTTCGGTATTTGTTTGTGCCATTCGATATTTTACGCAAACAATCGGAACGGATTATTAAAATAAATTTCGAACGGAGTGAAGTATCGAGTGGATCCTACCGAGTTTCCCGTGTGACGCAACGTGACAGAAAATTTTCCGTACTATTTTTACTCGCGCCTTGAAGGAAATAACTCAGGGATAAAAATGCAGACTCAAAAACGTTCAATTTTTACAGAATAAAATCCTAAATTACACAAAGATTTAACAAAAACATAGATTATTCGGAAATTGTAAAAATATATAAAAGAAATAATTTTATCTTCTCGCCATTTGACATTTTCTAAGGTGGTGAATTTTTTTATTTGGTAAAAGAGTGTGATAAAATTTATAGTAGGGAAAATGGAACGTTGAAATCGCGTTTTATCGATCATAGAATTTATGTTATCGTATTTCTCTTGATGCACAAGACGGTATCCCGATATACCGCGTGACAAGCATTACGTAATCGTGGGTAACCGGCAAAACAGAGGTGTAACCACCCCGAATGGGAAGCACCATTTCAAAAATAGTTAATGCCGTGTTCTTATATGGCTCGGCGGGGGTAATCTGACCCACTACTTCCACCAACGGGTTCTTGAATCGGTCGCCGGGTGGGAGCCGCTCCGGCTTAAAATAGAACAATATTTTTGAACCAGGTACGCACGAAGAGCCACGCTTCGGCTGATATTAACCCAGATTTCGCGTTCTGGCATTCTTCTCTTCAAATTTTCGTGGACACTTCCACCCAATTGATGCACCGCGCCAATAATGACCAATAATGACCAATAAATAGTACTTTCAGGGGGACGTGCCTTTTTATAAATAGTAAATTCTGAAAGGAGGAAGTCGACCGTACGATTGTGTATTATTTTATTTTCCACAGAGGTAGAATTCGCGTTTTCCATTTATGAC
>SMSR01013686.1:0-16452 GCA_019453355.1 Ceratina japonica | reverse complement strand
TTGTTACCTGTGAATAGTGAATACGTAAAAGTTCTTATATGCAGTTGAAACATTTGTAGTAAACCATACTTGCACATTACAAAAACTAAGTCAGCTGTGCAGTACTAATCTTTGCTGGATTATTCGATATGGTAGTAATTAGGATCAGTGTTTGGATAATTCGTGCCAGTGAGTCGTGCAGCTGCATTCTCCTGTCAGCACTTCTACCAGACAATATAAAGAGTTACCTACCTCTTCCTTTATAGTGGTTTCGGGACCGTACGATCAAATCCTTCTACGTGCATGCATTGCACAATTACTACGAGACAATATTTTGAAATTGTCTTTTTATACTTTTTTTTATATGTACTATAAAAATAGTGAATAGATAGATGATCGATCATGCAACGGTAGTCCGGAGAAAGCTTAAGTAAGCCATCGACGTCTTAAGAACCTAAAAAAAGAATTTTGTGATGTTCCAATTATACTTTTGTCATTGTTTCATTACGATCAGTTTAACGTAAATAGGAACTTACATATACAAAAGTAGATAACGATAGATCAACAATTGTGCCGGCACTAACTTTAGCTGGGCTACCAGACATAGCTATAATTAAAATGAGTCCTTGTATTGTTTTACTGGGTAAGTTGTACCAGTTTATCATAAAGCAAGACTGACCCACGCTGCTGGTCTGTCAGACATAGAGTGGCCTAGTCAGTCAATCATAAAGGAGAATAAAGTAGTTATGTTAACAAGATAGAAATTCAAGTAGAATAACGAAATCATGTTCATCTGACGGACTCAAAACGTGAAGACGTAAAGAAAAGTGACTCAAGTAGTATAAGTCAACGCCGCTCTTCCGTCAGACATAAGAAATTAAAGCCTCTCATTTGGACGTGTCATTTGTGTCTCTTAGTACGATGTGAAAATATACCTTCTCTATCAGGAGATCACCAATATAACATAGTATAAATATATTGAATGTGAGCGATACTAACAGTATCATGTAAGTTGTAAGACTAATTCTATTACTGTCTTCCCAATCCTGTCATGAAAATTAGATCATTGAATCGCGTCTCGCTATCGTTCTATCAAACCAAGAAACTTACTGCAATACAATAATATTCAAGTAAACATATATTGCAAGTAGAATAAAGGAGTTCCACTAAACATATTTCTCGCAAGATGAAGTCTGTTGCAGCCGAGAATCTGTAATCGTTCAACATAAAGTTTCCATAAATTCAAGATCACTTGAATAACAATATGTGTATTAAAAAGCTCGACCTTAAAATTCGTAAGTGGTGCTCGACAATTTGCATAAACCGCTTATCCAGCATCGGTGTCTTCTCAATATGTTCACCATGTACAAGGTCGCTCAAATGGGACACAACGACGTCAATTTGTCCGCAGGCGTGCGTCACGAAAAGCGCAGCTAATCCGCAGGTACCGACTGTTGTAGAACTGGACACGTAGCCGCACATGCAGTGAACGATATAAACTATTTCGTAAATGGGCCTTGTTTGCACGTCAAATAGAGCGGAGTAAGTAGGGTAGATCACTGGCTTGATGGTTCGATTATTCTCGTCGATGAACGTGCCGATCGCGTATTGCATGATAAAGTAATAAAATACTTCGCCGCTGTACATGATTGCGCTGCAGAGAATCGTCAGATTCCGACCAACTTGTCCATACTTCAACATCATCTCCCGATGCTTAGGTAATTCTACCTATGGTATTTCTCATTATGATTGAATCTTTTTATTTCAATGATATAAATGTGTATGAATTCTATGTTATATTTTAACTAATGAACGTGATATTAACTGACCTGCATCCAGTCAATTTGCAACTGTTCGATGCAATCCTGTATCTTCGGTTTCCGTGTGGTAAGAAGCCAGTATTTAAGTAAAGAGGTCACAGAGAAACTCATTAAACCTCCGAGCTTCAATTTCATTACAGTATCCTTTTCTTCAAACACGATGTGTAGGATGCAGGGTATTATAGCGAAAAAGAGCGCGCAGGTGAATATTCCGATAATAATTTTCGGGAAAAATCTCGCGACCCCCTTAAGAACGGATGGCCAAATGCCAATAGATCTCAGAACCCATTTGTTATGTTTGGTTACGAAGACAATGTCTTGTTCGTAATTCCGATTTCCTCGTTTATGATTCACCTGATCTTGCGTTAAAAGGTGCATCTTCGCTGATGGCTCGAAAGCGACTGTTTAAAAGACAGTGAAGTATTATCGATTGCAAGGTCAGTGAGCTTGCACTGGCGATAATGTGTGTGCGTGCAACCCTTTGTGCCGTTCCGTATTAATTATTACTCATCCGACGAGCGGACGAACGTAATTACAGGGAAAGCGAGCAGGTGATTCTATAGAGTCTGGAACTGTGGGGTTGTACCGAGAAAAGAGGTAAAGATTAGCAGTGAGTGTGCAACGATTAGAAATCTCCATTATTGAAAAAGTATTGTTTCATTTCTGAAGTTCTGTACATATGTATAGTGCTCGCGAATTGACAATCATCAAAGTGACAGAAGACATTTTTCGAAATCGATTGACTTATTTACTGTTACCCTACGAAATACGACATATTACTTCGTACCAGACCTGAGAAAATTTAAATGCGTTAAAGACGCCTCCAGTTACCTACATGTTAATACTTCTACGGGAGAATATACGGAAGCACAAACAGACGTACGGTGTGATTGTGCTCCTGCGTTGACACAAATTGCCTAGCTTCTTGTTTATGATGGCTTCAAGATCTTACAATCAAATACTTGTACATGCACTCGTCGCATAATTACTATGAAACAACACCTTGAAAATGTCTTTTTATATTTTCATTCTACACGTACTATAAAAATACTGGAAAAGTTAAGATTAATCACGTAACGGTAGTCCGGAGGAAATTTAAGTAGGCCAACGACGTTTTAAGAACCTATGAGAAAAATCTTAGAACCATAATTTTGTCGATCTTTCATTACAAAAATTTTAACGTAAATAGAAACTTACACTTCCAAAAGTAGATATCGATAAATCGGCAATGTTACCGGCACTAATTTTGGCTGGACTACCTGACATAGTAATGACTAAAATGAGTCCTTGTATTGTTTCATTGGGTAAATTGTACCAGTCGAGCATAAAGCAAGACTGACCCACGCTACCGGTCTGTTAGACACATCGTGAAAGTAGTTAGTCAATTGTAAAGCAGAAGAAAGTAATAATAATACACATTAATACGAGAGACATTCAAGTAGAATAACTAAATAATGTTCATCTGATAAATGATCAAGTAGTATGAGTACCTTTTCCATCAAGAGATCGCCAATATAGCATAGTATAAATATATTGAATGTGAGGGATACTAACAGCATCGCATAACTTGTAAGACTAACCGTATTACTTTGTTTCCAATCCTATAATCAATACAAAATCATAAAATCACGTATCCCACACGATTACATTATTCTATTACATCAAGAAACTTACAGTAAGGCAATAATATTCCAGTAAGCATATATTGCAAGTGGAACAAACTAGTTCCACGAAACATATCTGTCGCAACATGAAGTCTAGTGCTGCCGAAAACCTGTAATCGATCAATGTAAATTTTCCACAAATTGAAGATCACTTGAACAAAACAATATGTATATCAAAAAGTCTTACTTTAAAATGCGTAAGTGGTGCTCAATGATTTCCACGAATCGTCTATTAAGAATCGGCGTTTTCTTAATATTTTCGCTTTGTACAAGATCGTTCAAATGCGACATAACGACGTCAATTTGTCCGCAGGCGTGGGTCACGAAAAGTGCAGCTAATCCACAGGTACCGGCTGTTATAGTACTTGACACGTATCCGCACATGAAGTGCATGAAATAAACCAGTTGGTAAGTGGGGGTTGTCTGTACGTCGAATAGAACGGAGTAAGTTGGATAAATCACTGGCTTGATAGTTCGATTACGCTCGTCGATGTATGTGCCGATCGCAATTTGCAAGATCAAAAGGTAAAGTATGCTGCCGCTGTACATGAATACAGCACAGAAGATCGTCAGATTCCGACCAACTTGACCGTACTTCAACATCAACTCCCGATCCTTAGGAAATTCTACCTGTGGTGTTCCTTATTATAATACTAAATCTTTTTAGTTCAACAATATAACTTGTTATATAGTTAAATATGTACGTGGCCAAAAATGTGTACAAATGCTATGTTATACTTCAACAGATGACTCTGATATTAACTGACCTGTATCCAATCGGTGCGCACTTGTTCGATGCAATCATTGATCTTCGATTTCCGTACAGTAAGGAACCGGTACTTGAGTAAACCGGCCACAGTGAAACTCATTAAACCCGCGAGCCTCAAATTCACTATCGTATCTTCTTCTTCAAACACCATGTATAGGGTACAGGGTATTATAGCGAAGAGAAACACGATGTTACACATTCCGATAATAATTTTTGGCAAAAATCTTGCGATACCTTTGGGAACGGATGGCCAAATGCCAATGCATTCCAGAATCCATTTGCTATGCCTGATTACGAAACCGATGTCTTGTTTGTAATTCCGATTTCCCGGCTTATGACCCATCTGATCTTGCGTAGAGAGATGCAACTTCGCGGACGTCTCGAAAGCGACTGTTTAAAAGGCGGTGAAGTATTATCGATTGCAAGGTCAGTGAGCTTGCACTGGCGATAATGTGTGTGCGATCAACCCTTTGTGCGGTATTAATTATTACGCATTCGAAGAGGGGACGAACGTAATTACAGGCAAAGCGAGCAGGTGAGTGTATAGAGTTTGGAACTGTGCGGTTATACCAAAGAAGAAGGTAAAGAATAGCAGTGAGTTTGCAACGATTAGAAATCTTCATCATCGAAGAAATGTTGCATCTCTTCTGAACATCTATAGTTGTTTCGGACGAGGCTATCCTTTGTAGAAGGTAGAAGTGGGTGCGAGACGTGCGTTGTATAAATATTAAATACGTATTTTTATTATCTTTCGAAAGGTCGGTAAGCATTTCTCCGCTGTTTTACCCTCACTTGCGCGGATCGGGATTGCGATCCGTGGCTTCAAGACAACCTAACTATTAGGGGTGGTTTTGATCACCTTGAGACTATTTTAGACAAATTGGAAGTTCTTACATGCAGTTGAAACATATGTAGAAAATTAAATTTTCGTAGGTACATAAAAAGAAGTTAATTATTTATGGTGGAATAATTTTGCTGGAGTATTCGATATAATTAGGATCAGTCCTCGCATCGGACTATTGGGTAATTCATGCCAGTGAAGCATGCAGTTAAATCCTCCCACGTTAGTACTTGTACGAGAGAATATACGGAAGTACGAGCAGACATACGGTGTGATTCTGCTCCTGCATTAACAGAATAGAAAATTACCTAGTTTCTGGTTTATGTTGGTTTCAAGATCTTACGATCAAATACTTGTACATCCACTCATCGTATAATTACTACGAGACAACTTCTTGAAAATATCTTTATGTTTTCTTTCTACATGTACTATAAAAATAGTGGAATAGATAAGATTAATCACGCAATCGTAGTCCGCAGGAAATTCAAGTAGGCCACCGACGTTTTAAGAACCTACAAAAAAAATTTGCTCTTCGAATTAATAAGAAAAAAGATCTAATTTGCTGACCTTCTATTACAATAATTTTAACGTAAATAGAAACTTACGTCTGCAAAAGTAGCTAACGATAAATTGACAATCGTACCGGCACTAATTTTAGCTGGATTACCCGACATAGCAATTACTAAAATGAGTCCTTGTATCGTTCTATTAGGTAAGATGTACCAGTTGAGCATAAAGCAAGACTGACCCACGCTGCTGGTCTGTCAGACATAGAGTGAAATTATTCAGTCAATCATAAAAGAGAGTAAAATAATATACATACGATTACAAATCAATTCACGTCTCTTGTCAAAATTAGATAAGTAATGTCTCAATTGAGTTGTTAAATGACGTATTACAGCATGGAAACATACCTTTTCTATCAAGAGATCACCGATGTAGCATAGCATAAAGATATTAAATGTCAACGATATCAACAGTATGATATAAATTGTAAGACTAATCGTATTACTTTCTTTCCAATCCTGTCATCAATATAAAATCATAGAATCGCGTCACCGAATAGACCTATCACATCAAGAAACTTACCGTAAGGCAATAATATTCAAGCAGACATATATTGCAAGTGGAACAAACGACTTCCACTAAACATATTTCTCGTAACATGAAGTCTACTGCTGCCGAAAACCTGTAACCGTAATATGAATTTACCAAAAAATGAAAATCACTTGAAAAAATGTGTATATTAAAGAGTATACCTTACCTTAAAATTCTTAAATGGTGCTCAACGATTTGATTAAAGCGTTTATCCAGCATCGGTACCTTCTCAACATGTTTACCATTTACGAGATCGTTCAAATGGGACACGACGATGTCAATTTGTCCGCAAGCGTGCGTCACGAAAAGCGCGGCTAATCCACAGGTACCGGCTGTTATAGTACTCGCCAAGTACCCGCACATAATGTGAATCATATAGACTATTTCGTAAGTGGGGCTTGTTTGTACGTCGAATAGAGCAGAGTAAGTCGGATAAACCACCGGCCTGATGGTTCGATTATGCTCGTCGATGAATGTGCCGACCGCGTATTGCATGATCAAGTAATAAAGAAATTCGCCACTGTACATGAACACAGCGCAGAGAATCGTCAAATTCCGACCCACTTGACCATACTTCATCATCAACTCTCGATCATTAGGAAATTCTACCTGTGGTATTTCTTATTGTAACACTCTGACCGATGAATAAGATATTAACTGACCTGCATCCAATCGGTTTGCACTTGTTTGATGCAATCCTTGATCTTTGGTTTCCGCGCGGAGAGGAGCCAGTACTTGACTAAGGAGGACACAGAGAAACTCACTACACCCATGTGTTTCAATTTCATTACAGTATCTTTTTCTTCAAACACGATGTACAGGATACACGGTATTATAGCAAAGAAAAACGCCAAGGTACATATTCCGATAATAATTTTCGGCAGAAAGCCTGCGACACCTTTACGAACGGATGGCCAGATGCCAATAGATCTCAGAACCCATTCGTTGTGCTTGGTTACGAAAACGATGTCTTGTTTGTAGTTCCGATTTCCCGGTTTATGATTAATGTGATCTTGCGTAGAGAGGTGCATCTTCGCGGACGGTTCGAGAGCGACTGTTTCAAAGGCGGTGAAATATCGATTGCAAGGTTAGCGAGCTTGTGCTAGCGATAATGTGTGTGCGTGCAACCCTTTGTACCGCTCGCTATCAATTATTACTCGTCCGCGGAGAGGGCGAACGTAGTCCTAAGGAAAACGAGCAGGTGATTCTATAGACCTTGAATCTTCGGGGTTCTACGGAGAAAGGGATTAAAGAATAGCAATGAGTGTGCGATAAGAAATCATCATTGTTGAAGAATTGATTCTTTCGTTTCGAATTTCTTCATAGTGCTCGTATTTATCTTTATACACGCAAACTGGTAATCATCGAAGTGGACAGGGGTGAAAACCAGAAACCGGAGAAGAGGCAAATACGCGAATGACATGTTGAGGACGCATAAATGGAAATTAGTGAATAGGCGAAAGTAAGCAATAAGCATCAAACACTTATACATGCACTCATCGCATAATAACTACGAGACATTATTTTGAAAATATATTATTTATATTTTCTTTCTATACACGTACTATAAAAATAGTGGAACAGTTAAGATTAATTACGTAACGGTAGTCCGGAGGAAATTGAAATAGGCTAGCGACGTTTTAAGAACCTATGACAAAAATCTTAGAACCATAATTTTGTCGATCTTTCATTACAAAAATTTTAACGTAAATAGAAACTTACACTTCCAAAAGTAGATAACGATAAATTGACAAGGTTACCGGCGCTAATTTTAGCTGGACTACTTGACATAGCAATGATTAAAATGAGTCCTTGTATCGTTTTATTCGGTAAGTTGTACCACTCAAGCATAAAGCAAGACTGGCCCACGCTACCGGTCTGTTCGACAACATGAAACTAGTTAGTAAATTACAGAGGAGATTAAAGTAATACACATTAGTACGAGGGACATTCGAATAGAATAACTACATCATGTTGATCTGATAAATGAGCAAATAGTATGAGTCAATGCTCGTCTGTCGTCAGACAGAAAATTAAAGCCTCTCATTTATACGTGTCATCGTGTTTCTTACTATATTGTATACTATACTATACTATATTGTAAAAATATACCTTTTCCATCAACAGATCGCCTATATAGCATAGTATAAATATATTGAATGTGAGGGATACTAACAGCATCGGATAACTCGTGAGACTAACCGTATTATTATGTTTCCAATCCTATAATCAATATAAAATCACATAATCCCGTATCCCACACTATTAAACCATTCTACTACCCCAAGAAACTTACAGTAAGGCAATAATATTCCAGTAAGCATATATTGCAAGTGGAACAAACTAGTTCCACGAAACATATCTGTCGCAACATGAAGTCGACCGCTGCCGAAAACCTGTAACCGTAACATGAATTTTTCATAAATTAGAGATCACTTGAAACACATATGTATATGAAAATATGTGTTACCTTAAAATTCGTAAGTGGTGTTCAATGATTTCCATGAAAAGTCTATCCAGAAATGGTGTTTTTTCACTACGTACAAGATCGTTCAAATGCGACATAACGACGTCAATTTGTCCGCAGGCGTGCGCCACAAAAAGCGCAGCTAATCCGCAGGTACCGGCTGTTATAGTACTCGTCACGTATCCGCACATAAAGTGCATAAAATAAACCAGTTGGTAAGTGGGGGTTGCCTGTACGTCGAATAGAACAGAGTAAGTCGGATAGATCACTGGCTTGATGGTTCGATTACGGTCGTCGATGTACGTGCCGATCGCAGTTTGCAAGATCATGTAGTAAAGCATGCTGCTGTACATGAACACAACACAGAGAATCGTCAGATTCCGACCCACTTGACCGTACTTCAACATCAACTCCCGATCCTGAGGAACTTCTACCTATGGTATTCCGTATTGTAATACTGAATCTTTTTAGTTCAACAACTCGTATAGTTGAATATGAACTTGGCCAGAAATGTGCACAAACGCTACGTTATATTTCAACCGACGACTTTATTAACTGACCTGTATCCAATCGGTGCGCACTTGTTCGATGCAATCTTTGATCTTCGATTTCTGTACAGTAAGGAGCCGATACTTGAGTAAACCGGATACAGTGAAACTTGTTAAACCCGTAAGCTTCAAATTCATTACGGTATCTTCTCCTTCAAGCATTATGTATAGGATACAGGGTATTATAGCGAAGAGAAACACGACGTTACACATTCCGATAATAATTTTTGGCAAAAATCTTGCGATACCTTTGGGAACGGATGGCCAGATGCCAATAAAGTCCAGAACCCATTTAGTATGCTTGGTTACAAAAATAATGTCTTGTTTGTAATTCTGATTTCCCGGCTTGTAATCAAGCTGATCAGGCGCATAGAGTTGCATCTTGGCGGACGGCTCGGACACGACTGTTTCAAAAACTGTGTAGCATTATCGATTGCAAGCTTAGTGAGCTTGCGCTGGCGATAATGTATGTGTGTTCAGCCCTTCGTGCTGTTCGGTATCAATTATTAGTTATCGGAGAAGGGGACGAACGTAATTATCATGAAAGCGAACAGGTGTTTCTATAGAGTTCGGAACGTTGGGGTTGTACACAGAAGGGGATTAAAGAATAGTGATAAAAGGAGTTTGCGAAGAAATCTTCATTATTGAGGAAGTGTTTTCTTTGAAGTTCTACATTGTGTTCGCATTTAATCTTATGAGCAATTTTAAGCACATTGACAACTATCAAAGTGACAGGAGATATACTTAAAAATGCAGTTATTTATTTACTTTTGGTCTACAAGTTATCAACTCATTAATAAAAATTGTTAAGTATGTCAATTCTTGGACCGAGCTGTTAGATATTTCGTGACAATCAGCCATGCAGTTGGGATTTTCCCATATTAGTACTTCTACGAGAGAATATAGGGAAGTGAAAATAGCCGTACAGTGAGATTGTACTAATGTAGTGATAAAATATAAAATTACCTATCTTTTCCTTTATTGGTATTTCAGAATCTTACAATCGAACATTTGTATCAAACATTTGCTAACTATAATTTGTATAAATCACATGTATATGTTGTACGCTTGAACAGAATTCCGTATTAATAATACAGAGAAGCAACCCGCAGTTATGTCCAAGCAGATGTACATCTGAACTCCTCCTCCACGATTAAACTAAGTACGTTCCCTCTTCCACTGGCCATGACAGGAGTACGCCCCAAGCGACTCCAACCCTTTGTAATAAGTTAGTTAACAAGCGAACGTCGTAACCTATGCATCGATCTGTACAGAGCTGATGATTAAAGTAAATACTTTAAAAAAATCTAACGAGCTGTTACTTTACTCCCTTCGGGGAGTGTGCAGTGTATGTACCCGTGCACCCTCTGAACCCCACAACACATACATTGCACAATTCCTTACAGTCACTATATTAAAAACATTTCATTCTATATTTTGTCTCTACGTGGTTTATAAAAATAGTGGCACAGTTAACATTAATCACGTAACGGTAGTCCGGAGGAAATTTAAATAGGCCACCGACGTTTTAAGAACCTATAAAGAAAATTGTGTTTTTACAACTAGTAAGATAATCTACTTTGCCGATTAAAAGAATTTTAATGTAAATAGAAACTCACATTTAGAAAAGTAGATAACGATAAATCGACAATTCTTCCGGCGCTAATTGTAGCTGGATTACCAGACATAGCAATGATTAGAATGAGTCCTTGTACCGTTTTACTTGGTAAATTGTACCAGTTGATCATAAAGCAAGATTCACCCACGCTGCTGGTCTGTCAGACACAGAATGAAACAAAGTCAGTTAATCGCAAAGGGGAATAAAAATACACGTTAACAAGATACACATTCAAGTAGAATAACTAAATTATGGTCATCCCATGACAGACATAGAAAAATAGAGAATTAAGATTTTTCATTTGCATGTGTCATTATATCTCCCAATATAATGTTAAAGAAAATATACCTTTTCCATTAAAAGATCACCAATATAGCACAGTATAAATATATTAAACGTCAACGATATTAGTAGCACCGTATAAGTTGTAAGACTTATCGTATTACTTTGTTCCCAGTCCTGTCATCAATATAATATCATAGAGTCACGTTTCCCTCGTTTTATCACAGCAGGAGAAACTCACCGTAATACAATAGTATCCAAGTAAACATATAATGCAAGTGGAACTAACAAGTTCCACTAAGCATATTTCTCGCAACATGAAATCTACTGCCGCCGAAAACCTGCAACCGTTCAATTTGGGGATCACTTGAATACAAATTTCTATATTAACAGGTTTTACCTTAAAATTCGCAAGTGGTGCTCAATGATTTGGATAAAACGTCTGTCCAGAATCGATATTTTTTGAACGTCTTCACTATGTACAAGATCTCTCAAGTGGGAGACGACGACATCGATTTGTCCGCAGGCATGGGTTACAAAAAGCGCAGCTAATCCGCAGGTACCAGCTGTTACAGTATTCGTCACGTAGCCGCACATAAAGTGCATAAAATAAACCAGTTGGTAAGTGGGGGTTGCCTGTACGTCGAATAGAACAGAGTAAGTCGGATAGATCACTGGCTTGATGGTTCGATTATGCTCGTCGATGAACGTGCCGATCGCAATTTGCAAGATCAAGTAGTAAAGTATGCTGCCGCTGTACATGAATATAGCACAGAAGATCGTCAGATTCCGACCCACTTGACCGTACTTCAACATCAATTTCCGATCCTTAGGGAATTCTACCTGTAGCATTCCTTATTATAATACTGGATCATTTTATTTGAACAATACACCTCGTATAGTTGAATATCTACGCGGTCAAAACTGTGTACAAACGCTATGTTACACTTTAACCGATGACTTTGATATTAACTGACCTGTGTCCAATCAATGTGCACCTGTTCGATGCAATCCTCGAGGATCGGTTTCCGTACAGTAAGGAGTCGATACTTGAGCAAAGCGGATACAGTGAAACTCATTAAACCCGTAAGCTTCAAATTCATTACAGTATCTTCTTCCTCAAACACCATGTATAGAATACACGGCATAATAGCGAAGAGAAACACGATGTTACATATTGTGATAATAATTTTTGGCAAAAATCTGGCGATGCCTTTGGGAATCGATGGCCAGATGCCAATAAATTCCAGAACCCATTTGTTATGCTTGGTTACAAAAATAATGTCTTGTTTGTAATTTCGATTTCCCAGATTGTCATCTGTCTGATGTTGTGCAAAGGGGTGCATCTTCGCGGACGGCGCGAAAGCGACTGTTTAAAAGAGTATAGCATTGAGTGTGCAAGGTCAGTGAGCTTGCGCCGGTTTTTTGCATAATGTGTTCGTGCAACCCTTTTTTGCTTCTCCGTATCAATTATTACTCATCCGAGAAGGGAACGAACGTAATTGTAGGGAAAGCGAGCAGGTGATTCTATAGAGTTTAGAGCTTTGGGGTTGTACTTACATCGCGCTTAGAGAATAGCAATGAGTGTGGAATGGTGAGAAACCTTTATTGCCTACAGTGTTTCTCCCATTTTTTATTTGTTTATTTACTGTTAGCCTACAAGTTATTCACATATTAAAGAAGATTGTTACACCTTATCAGTCTGGAGAAAAGACAAATGCACGAAAGACACCTTCCGATGCTGTAAGTATGAAAGCTTTTTTACTTGTGATTCGTGAAAAATCACACTTGTCAGTTCTTGGAATACGGTGTTAGGTAATTCGTGAAAGTCGATCATGCAGTTGGATTTTTCCGTGTTAGTATTTCTACGAGAGAATATAGGGAAGCACGAACGGTCGTACGGTGTGAATTGAGATGGTCCGCTGGTAGATTATCATGCCAAGATCTTTCGATATGGAGTCTTTGGAATCTTATAATGAAATGTTTGTACACGCATACATCGCATAATGACTACGAGGCAATCTTTTAAAAATTTCTTTCTATATTTCTTTTCTATATTTGCTATAAAATATTGAAATGGTTAAAACTAGTCATACAATGGTCGTCCGTAGGAAACTCAAATAGGCCATCGATGTTTTCAGAACCTATAAAAAGAATTTTGCGCGTATTAAAATGATCTATAATTTCGTCATTCTTTCATTACAATAATTTTGACGTGAATAAAAACTTACATTTACAAAAGTAGATAACGATAAATCGACAATGGTACCGGCACTAATTTTCGCTGGGCTACCCGACATAGCAATCATTAAAATGAGTCCTTGTATCGTTTTATTCGGTAAGTTGTACCAGTTTATCATAAAGCATGACTGACCCACGCTACTGGTCTGTCAGACATAAAGTGAAACTATACATACATATAATCAGTCAATGATGTTGTAGAATGATGTAGTATAAGCTAACATAACAGACATTGTGTTTCGTAGTAAAACGTGAAAATATACCTTTTCCATCAAAAGATCACCAATATAGCATAGTATAAATACATTAAATGTCAAGGATATTAACAGCATCGTATAGGTTGTAAGACTAATCGTATTACTTTCTTCCCAATCCTGTTATTAATAAATCATAGAATCACGTCTTCCTCGTTTTATAACAACAGGAAAAACTTACCGTAATACAATAATATTCAAGTAAACATATCATGAAAGTGGAACTGACAAACTCGACGAAGCATACTTCTCGTAATATCAATTCTACTCTTGCCGAAAACCTGTAATCGCGTTCAAAATGAATTTCTCCTACATTGACTATCGCGACAAAATCGTAATATTAATTTAAAAAATGGAATCTAATATCTGAATAATAATCTATATTATTATTTTGCATGCCTTTATGCACCTGTTATATTTTCTGCACATTATTCCATTTTTCCATCACTTTGATAAAAATTTGTGTATTAAAAAGATCTACCTTAAAATTCGCAAGTGGTGCTCAATGATTTCTACGAACTGTGTGTCCAGAATTGTCGTCCCCTCGGCATTGTCCGCGAGATCGTTCAAACGAGACACAACAATATCAATTTGTCCGCAGACGTGGGTCGCGAAAAGCGCGGCTAATCCGCAAGCACCGGCTGTTATAGAATACATCACGTACCCGCACATACAGTGAACGATATAGACTATTTCGTAAATGGGAGTTGTTTGCACGTCGTATAGAACGGTGTAAAATGGATAGACCAACGGCTTGATGGTTCGATTATGCTGGTCGATGAACGAGCCGATCGCGTACTGCATGATCGTATGGTATATTGTGCCGCCACTGTACATGAACGCGGCACAAATGATCGTCAGATTCCGACCCACTTGACCGTATTTTAACATCATCTCACGATCCTTAGGAAATTTGACCTGTCGCATCCCTTATCGATAAACAGAATATTTTTATTTCACTAGTATTATATACTTCACAGAGTTTAACATACATGTACAAACGCGATGTTATACTTTAATGGATGAATGTGATATTAACTGACCTGCATCCAATCGTTTTGCACCTGTTCGATGCAATTCTCGATGTTCGGTTTCCGTGCGGTAAGGGCCCAGTACTTGAACAACGAAGATATGCAGAAACTCAGTAAACCGAGGAGCTTCAGTCTTATTATAGTATCTTTTTCTTCAAACACGATGTGCAGGACACACGGTATTATAGCGAAGAGGAGCACGAAGTTACCAATCCCGATAGCAATTTTCGGCAAATATCTCGTGACATCTTTAAGAACAGATGGCCAAATGCCAATAGATTTCAGAATCCATTTGCTATGCTTGGTTACGAAAACAATGTCTTGTTTATAATTTTGATTGTAATCTGTCTGATCTTGCGTTAAAAGGTGCATCTTCGCGGACGGTTCGAAAGCGACTGTTTAAATGAGAGTGTAGCATTGATTGCACAGTTAGTAGTGAGCGTGCGCTGGTGGCAATGTGTCTGCGTGCAACCCTTCGTGCAGGTTCGTATCAATTATTACTGATCAGACAGGGGGATGATCGGAATTATAGTGAAGGCGAGCAGATGATTCTATAGCGTTTAGAACTTTGCGGTTGTACAGGGAAAGGAGGTAAAGATTAACAGCGAGTGTCACGATCAGAAATCTTCATTATTGAAAAAGCTTTGCTTTTGTTCTGAATTTCTATATGTATAGTGTTTGCGAATTGAGAATGATCAAAGTGACAAGAAATACTTTTAGAAGTGCATTTATTTATTTACGTTTGTCTTACAAATTATCAACACGTTAAAAAAGATCGTTACATCCTACAAGTAAGCGCCTTCAGATCCTGTAAATAAGAAAGCTTTTACTTGTCATTAGATGAAAGTTCTTACATGTAGTTCAAACATTTTTAGAAAATCATACTTGCGAAAGTACTTGAAAACAAGTCAGCTGCGCAGCATCAATCTTTGCTGGATTATTCGATATAGTATAATAGTAATTAGAATCAGTTCCTGGATCGCTCTGTTATGTAATTCGTGAAAGTGAATTATGCAAGGCGGATTTTCCGACGTTACTATTTCTACGAAAGAATACACGGAAGAACGAATGGTCGTTCGGTGTGATTGTGCTCTGGCGTTGGTAGTACATAGAATTATTTGGCTTTTTCTTTACGGAGGTTTCAGTGTCTTAGAATCAAATACTTGCACATGCATATATTGTATAATTACAACAAACTAATATCCTAAAAATTTTATTCTATATTTACTTCCTACATGTACTATAAAAATAGTGGAACAGTTAAGATTAATTACGCAACGGTAGTCCGCAGGAAATTTAAGTAGGCCATCGACGTTTTAAGAACCTATAAAAAAAATTTGCTACTTCAATTAGCAAGATGACCATTAAGGCTATAACTTTATTGCTCCCTTATTACAAAAATCTTAACACAAATAAAAACTCACATTTACAAATGTAGATAACGATAAATCGACAATGCCACCGGCGCTGATTTTAGCTGGGCTGTTCGACATAGCTATGACTAAAACGAGTCCTTGTATCGTTTTAGTAGGTAAATTGTACCAGTCGATCATAAAGCAAGACCGACCCACGCTGCTGGTCTGTCCGACACAAAGTGAAACTAGTCAGTCAAATGTGTGCGTGTGTGTGAAGTAGAATAAAATAGAATAGAATAAGCTAAAATGACAGATACTCAAGTGAAATAACATAATTGTATACGTTTATCAGACACTCAAGTAGTACAAGTATACGTTTGTCAGACACTCAAGTAGTACAGGTCAATGCGGCTCTCCCGCCAGACAGAAAATTAAGGCCTCTTATTTGCAGGCGTCATTGTGTCTCTTATATAGTATGAAAATAT
>SMSR01013684.1:2547-13067 GCA_019453355.1 Ceratina japonica | reverse complement strand
GGCAGACAATATTAATTTCCTTCACCGAAAACTGCATCGTCTTCCAAAAGTGAACAATTAAAGGAACACACCTTACAAAAAGTGATGAAGTATAAAAAAATATCTTCTTCCAAAAATGAACAATTAAAGGAAATCTTATAAAAAATGATGAAGTGTAAAAAAATATCTTCTTCCAAAAATGAACAATTAAAGGAACAAACTTTATAAAAAGTAGTGAAGTATAAAGTTCCACATGTATTAAATTTAATCAATATTTATCACTTCAAAAACAGCCAAGTGATTTTTAACCAACTTCAAACAAACTTTATGAATTTCAAAGTGATGAAAAAAGATGCTGTATTTTATGAGGTAGTTTTTCATTTAAACGAAAATTTATGTAGTTTGAATAAAGAGAAAATAAGAGTAGAAAGAAGAAATTTATTCATATTTTACTGTCATTTTTACGTAATTCTTTCCACAATGAATAATTTAGTGGTACCATTTTTGTTTCCTCATATAAACCTGACTAATCCTACTGTCAGAATTATTAATATAATTCTTATATTATAAATAATATATAATTATTAATATAATTCTTCAATATAAAATTCATCATCTCTATTATTCATTTCTTCCTTCATTTCCCAACAGATTTTATTTAATTTTATATTAGATGAATAAAGAATAGAAAAAATTCAAATGGAATTGAGTATTTCATTAGAAAATTATGGCAGATGTTTTCAATTCAGTCAAATATTCAATTCCATTTGATTTTTTCTATTCATTATTCATCTAATATAAAGTCATCAACACTGTTTTAGATTGAATTAAACCAAATTATAATAAATTTCTAAAATTCTGTATCTATCAGTATTTCTGTCGATTTTATTGATAAGAGTTAACATATATATTTATATAATTATTGTATTGATTAAAATTATAATGATCTGCATTCGTACAAACTGCTCAACCGTCCTTCTTGCCTTTCGTATTTTTTAACCGAAATTTATAAGCAGCATCGTCAGCGAATTTTCGGTCGAGCAGCTTTCACGAAATTCTATTATCGGTTCAACCTCGATATCATTAAAACCGAGCATCTTCTTCAGCACTCTAAACCCGTGCTCGCAAAGTAATTGCATGTAAACGAAGCGAGAGTGATTGAAGTGGTTCGCAAAGTTTCGAAAATTGGTGAACACCGTTCTGCCATATGGTATCCCATAAACACGTTTATTTATCGATAAACTTGAGATAGCGATATCGATTATATTTTATCAACTGATAAGAAACTTTATCTGGAAATATTATTTTCGAAACGGTACAAAAGCATTCTCGTTTTATCAATAGATTCGTTCTGATAAGAAAGAAATGTGAACCGATAAGAAATTCTATGTAATGATATTATTTTTGAGCAGTTATTAATTAAAAGGGATTTATTTAAGCAATTATTAATTAGAAAAGATTGATTTAAGCAATTATTAATTAAAAAAGATTTATTTAAGCAATTATTAATTAGAAAAAGATTTATTTAAGCAGTTATTAATTAAAAACGATTTATTTAAGCAATTATTAAATAAAAACAGATTCATTTAAGCTATTGTTAATTAAAAGAGATTAATTCAAGCACTTATTAATTAAAAAAGATTTATTCAAGCACTTATTAATTCAAAAAGATTTATTTAAGCAATTATTAATTAAAAAAGATTTTGACGAGTGTTTTGAAAATGTTGAATGCGTCACGCGAGTCCTTTCTACCGTTTTGTGTATTTAAATCCGATTTCAACTTCATTCCCCGAGGCTTCCTGAAGACGCGACACGTGGTTACCTCACCCGGCTTTGAAATGCATTTTATCTGCATAACGTGCGTATAGTTGCACGCTGTATGTTTATGCAAAACCGATGACAGAAGGAACGGAGAGGCGTTCGCTCGTGGACAAACACTGTAAATGTAAATGTTTACCCAAATTTATGGCATTTCGCTGTCTACAGAAGTTTTGTTCCCTTCATGTTTTTCAAACGCGTCATGTTTTTCCGCGGTGGAAAAATATTTTAAATATTGCATTGTTTGTAATATACGCATTTTGCACATAATATTAAATACAATACAATACAAGACAATACAAGACAATACGTTGTACAAAAAATGATATATGAATGTATCGTACAATATATTGGATTGTTGAAAAAAGGGGATAATAAAAATGCAAAAAAAAGATTGTTCACGTTAATTCGAATGAGAAGTTTAATTTAACTTTTCCAATACCGTCCGCGCTGCGTTCCAATTCGTTCTTTAACTCTCTGGCGTATTCGTGTTGTTTATATGCAAACAATAAAATTGTTGGAGGATCAGTGATTAAAGTGCGCAACAAGTAAAATCATATTTTATTTGGACAAAAACATCGTTCACATTTTTTATAAATGAAATCAAAATTCTGTCATTCAATATAACAATTCAAGATGTAATAACTTTTTTAACAGACTCAACAAATTTCTAAAATTTTGTACAATCTTTTATCAATGTAATATCTAATAACTGTTAAAATTTCACTGCTTTATCATTATTTTTATATAAACATTCATACAGTCTTAAATAGACATCTGGAAAATGCCTGAGAAAAGTATATTTGTAACGATTCTAAGAAGACGTTCTCACATTTACGCGAATCCCACTCGACTCAAGATGAATTCATTTGAACTGTTAGATCGTTAACTACACGCTCCTTTTCGCTTTCTGGAAAATGCATCGTTACTGTGTCTCGGTAGCTGAAATCCGCGTAGCTCGAAGTGGCGTCGCAGGAAGGGCGGGGACGAGTCAAGGTCACGGTCTACTTTCCGCCCTTGCTTCGAGTTCAGTTCAGAAGGGCAAGGGTCGGACATAAATGAAGTTCCGCTCTTTAAACGGATACCCCGGTTGATCAAAGAAAATGTTATTAAAACAAGTTGCTGGTTTCTCTTCAGCTTCTAGCTTTGCGTGTAGATTTTATGCTGACGCATTTCTCTCTTGCATTTCTTTTCCTTCACCTCATTTCATATAAATATAACTACAACAAACTTCTGGAGGTAAACCGTTCAGAAATTCTTGAAACGTTAACAAAACATAGTTTTTACTATATTAAAGCAATTATTAAAGTTTGGGTTCGATTCACTTTATCGCTTAAAAATTATAGTAATTTGAAGTTTGTAGATTTCAACATATTCGTTGCGAAATTTCTATCCGGTTTTCACGCATTAGCGATGATACTCATGTTTGCGGTATTCTATGGTGATCGTTTAGGAGGATTCTATCATGTATACATTGCAAGTTCTGCGGATCGATGAATATTTTCTTTCGCTAGCTTGATCGGCTCTAAAGGGGACAGTTGCATGTCAGTTCCAAGAATTTCTGGAAATAGACGATGTGTCTACACACACTTAGACACAGCTTCTTGGATTCGATTTGTCAACCCACTTGTCACGACGCCATTGGTAAATACAGTCTGGGATTAACAGTAATGAGAAATGAAATTAAGATGAAACAGGCAAAATTTAATAAACAAATTGTACAAATAGGAAAGGAATAAATTAAACGTGTAAAACAATACAGTATGTAATAATAACGAACGTACATTTTAAGGATGCTCTGAACAATTGGAGACAAAAATACATAAAATTCGAAATTCGTCAATGTATTGGAAATGAAGGCTATTTATGATGTATATTTTCTATTAAAAATATAGATTAATTCCGAAAGCTTTTGTTTAATTAGTGATTTGCTTCTCATACTGGCATTTTTAATCAAGTTTCCTTAATATTAGAAAAGATTCTAAGTGACTTTTGGTGAATGACTGTACCCTCTGATTTCAACTTGAAGAAAATAAATTGGTAATGTTCAATATAGACAATTACATAATAAAAAGTCAAAAATAAATATTTAAATAAAACAAGAATACTTCAGAAAGCAATATTTATAATTACTAATAAACATCTGAAATTTGTATAAAATTATGTTCTGATGACATTTTGTAGTAGTTTATAATATTTTTTTTTTAACTGTTCAGTGAATATTAATAAATTTTGTGTATTAATTAATTACATAGTGTTTACTATATATAGACAAAAATTGAAGTTTCTGGCAACGTTTTCTCAAGGTTTAAATAGGATTTGAAGTGGAATTTTATGAATTCTCCATAAGAAGACGTGTTGAAATGTGCAAACTTCAAATTGCTATAATTTTTAAACGATGAAATGAATCGAACCCAAATTTTGATCATTGCTTTAGTATAGTAAAAACTATGTTTTTGTTAACGTTTCAAGAATTTCTGAACGTTTTTATATACCTCCAGAACATCCTTAATATTAGAAAAGATTCTAAGTGACTTTTAATGAATGACTGTATCCTCTGATTTCAACTTGAAGAAAATAAATTGGTGATGTTGAACATCACCACATCACATTTAATTATACTCGCACATCGTTATTAAATTTAATGAAGATTGAAGTAGATTCAAAATTATGCAATAAAATTTACAATTTTAACTGCTATAAACAATAAATTTTCATACAACATTTACTTATACTCCTACATCTTTATTAAAATGAATGAAGATTGAAGTAGATTCAAAACTATACAATAAAATTTACAATTTTAACTAGTATAAACAATTAATTTTCGTATGATATTTAATTATGCTCGTACATCTTTATTAAATTAAATGAAGATTGAAGTAGATTCAAAACTATGCAACAAAATTTACAATTTTAACTGGTATAGACAATAAATTTCCATATAACATTTAATTATACTCGTACATCTTTATTAAATTGAATGGAGATTGAAGCAGATTTAAAACTATGTTCTGATGACATTTTGTACTAGTTTATAATGTTTTTTCTACCTGTTCAGTAAACATTAATAAATCTTGTCTATGAATTAATTACATAGTTTTTACTATATATAGAAAAAAATTGAAGTTTCTGGCAACGTTTTTTCAAGGTTTAAATAAAAAACTGTGTCTTTGTTTTCAATGCTCGATCTGAAAATTTTAAATTAAAATTCATTTCCTCATAAGACTAATTTTAGGAATAATTTTAAATAAAAAACACTAATAATAAATCTGTGTCTTTGTTTTCAATTGATCGATCTGAAAATTTGTTTGGTAATTCTCCAATTTCTCTAATAAATTTTTTAAGAGGATACATACACACACCATATTGGCAAATGTCTTAATAAATGTGACCAGCAAAGTATTTTTTAATTTCTTCAAATCTGCATTTGATAGAATAACATATATAATGTGAATTCCCTTGAAATTTCCCCATAAATTCACTGTATCAACTAAACTCCCTTAACAAAGATTTTTTTTTAAATGCACCCTTCTGTTACGTGTTTCGGATTTTGTATGAATATGAATTTAACCATTGTTCGTATAATATTTCTATACGAGTATAAACTTAACAATAACGCTGCAAAATCTACACAATGTAAACCAGACGTTTGGGGAGAATACTGTTAACATGCAGCGTTGGTTCGAAAAATGTCGGTCTGATAATTTTCACCTGCAATATGAACCGCGTGGAAAACCCAAAACTTCTGTGAATACTGATGTTCTGAAAGTATTGCTGGAAACGAAACCAACTGTATTTACAAGGGAACTTGCTATCAGAATGAAAATCGACAAACGGGTCAAAAATCCAACATTTCATACTTACGAACCTAATCCAAATGACCAAATAATAGTACAGAATATACCAGAAATGATGAGAGAGAATCGTGCTGAATATATAGAGTTCGTACAAGACTTGTTTCGATAAAATCAATAAGGAAGTTATTTATACCACCAGCCGCGTGTGGTTTAGGGTATCGTCATTCAAGTTACGCTTCTTTCATCACATTTTCATGATTTCGACAGACAATTTTGAAACTGTCTATATAGTATATAATACAACATACAAGTGCGGCACAGGGCACAGATCAGGGAGAAGAGAAAAGGGAGCAGCAGAGAGAGGAGAGGAGAGGAGAGAGAGGGCAGGGCAGCAATGCGACGATAGTTGCGCCGCGATGCCGCGTGTCGGATCAGCTGTGAGCTGGCAACTCGAGTCAGCTGACTAGCCGCGGCTCCTCCGCTGCGACAATCGATATTCCGCTCCTGCACCCCCGCGATTCACCGCGCACGCCTTCGCTGCGTGTTCCTCCTCTCCGAGGCACACACACCCTTCGACTGTCCCTGCAACTCTGTGAATCTCCTCGTGGAATCGACTTATAAACGCCCACCGACAGTTCCGCGCGCGAACAATTTCTTTAACCTTTCGAAATCAAAACGTGTCACTGAATTTTACGACCGCGCGTGGGTGGCTGATGCTCGTTAACGTATTCTTCTGGCATTCAGAGTTAATCCTCACTTAAGGATGTTCTGGAGGTATATAAAAACGGTCAGAAATTCTTGAAACGTTAACAGAACATAGTTTTTACTGTATTAAAGCAATTATCAAAGTTTGGGTTCGATTCACTTTATCGTTTAAAAATTATAGCAGTTTGAAGTTTGTAGATTTCAACACGTCTTCTTATGGAGAATTTATCAAATCCCACTTCAAAGCGTATTTAAAATTATTCCTAAAATTAGTCTTGTCCATATAAAATTTTATCTGAATCTTATCGTTAATTCAATTACCAATTAAAATCCCTTAAAATATAACGACTGTAAAAACAGCTATACTAAAAGCAAAAACATAACCAAATCAGGACGAAGAAAAACATACGTTCACATATTAATAAATTAATAAAGAATTAATAAAGAACATCAGATTCCGAATATCTATATGCACTAACATAACATTACACGAAGATTCATAAAAAGTACATACTTTGGCACAAAAACTCTGATGGAAAATATTTTGCACGAAAGCGTATGAAGTATCTAAAAAATGCGGAACTGCCAATGAAGCAGATTACACTGTACACCGTATATGCAGCCATGTTTCCCGATTCCCCGCACGCTTCACAGCCTCACCGCGCACACGCTGCGACCTTACGAATTATGCGGACCCTCTCGCTTTTCATCTCGCGTATAATACCGCGGATGTTGGGCCACGCGGGCCCGGCTACGGTGCGGTACAGGCGAGAGCGTTTTCAGGAAGTGCATCACGAGTTGGCTCAAGATTGCTTTTCGTCGGGCCATTCAATTTCTGAAGCCGGATGCATGTCATTCACAGTTTCACTCGTTCCTACGTTGACTCACGCGTCTGATCAGATATTCCATGAATAATGAAATCAGACGAATTTTATTAGATGTAATTATATGCGTTTTATTTGAAAACTTATGTACGTATATGTATATGTATTATTTGAAAACTTATGTACGTATATGTATATGTAATTATATATAATTTATGTATTGTGTATAATTATATGCATTTAATTTATATAATTTATATATTATGTATAATTATATGCCTAATTATATACAATTATGTGCATTTTATTATACAACTTATTTACGTACTTACTATATATTTTAACAAGTGTTTTCAAAATTACAATGACACAAACACAAATTTGCCTTCATTATTTATTCTGTCATCGTTATTTCACTATTACATCAAGTGGCCTGAATTTTTTTGTTACTCAAGTTCACGTGAAGGTCATATTATTATAATGAAGTCGATGAATTTCTCTTGACCTTGGCTACTATATAGCGATAATAAAATTATATTATTCCATTTAAAAATTTTGATGACTGAAATCTCCTGGATTTCTCTTAATCTTGGCTACCATATAGTGATAATAAAAATATATCATTCCATTTAAAAAATTTTGATGACTAAAATCTCCTGAATTCCTCTTAATCTTGGCTACCATATAGTAATAATAAAAATATATCATTTCATTAAAAAAATTTTGATTACTGAGAAATCTAAAAAAATATAATCTTGAACAAATTTCTTTTGCTCTTCATAATATTTGTTTCTCTGTACCAAATAATATTTTTCTCTGACATTTTTTTCTATTGTAACAAACAAGCAAGATATTTAAAATGCTGGAATTAGATAAGACACTCTATATATTAAATATTTGATATTCTTTCTCGTATTTTATGAAATGAAATAAGTCTCAAACTTTCAAGACTATTTCAGATATTTTTATCAATGAATTAAGTAAAAGAGAAAAAAGAGGAAAGATGTATTAAATATTTTATATTCCTTTTTTGTTTTTATGAAATTGAATAAGTCGCAAATTTTCAGGACTATTTCAGATTTTTTTATCAATGAATTAAGTCAAATAGAAGAAAGAGGAAAAATGTATTAAATATTTTATATTCCTTTTTGTTTTTTATAAAATAAAATAAGTCGCAAATTTTCAGGACTGTTTCAGATATTTTTTGTCAATGAATTAAGTAAAACAGAAAAAAGAGGAAGTACGAATTAAATATTTTATATTCCTTCTTGTTTTTTATAAAATAAAATAAGTCTCAAACTTTCAGGACTATTTCAGATTTTTTTATCAATTAATTAAGTAAAAGAGAAAAGAGAGGAAAAACGTATTAAACATTTTATATTCCTGTTTTGTTTTTTATGAAATGAAATAAGTCGCAAACTTTCAAGACTATTTCAGATATTTTTATCAATGAATTAAGTAAAAGAGAAAAAAGAGGAAAGATATATTAAATATTTTATATTCCTTTTTTGATTTTTATGAAATTAAATAAGTCGCAAATTTTCAGGACTATTTCAAATATTTTTATCAATGAATTAAGTCAAATAGAAGAAAGAGGAAAAATGTATTAAATATTTTATGTTCCTTTTTGTTTTTTATAAAATAAAATAAGTCGCAAATTTTCAGGACTGTTTCAGATATTTTTTGTCAATGAATTAAGTAAAAGAGAAAAAAGAGGAAGTACGAATTAAATATTTTATATTCCTTCTTGTTTTTTATAAAATAAAATAAGTCTCAAACTTTCAGAACTATTTCAGATTTTTTTATCAATTAATTAAGTAAAAGAGAAAAGAGAGGAAAAATGTATTAAACATTTTATATTCCTGTTTTGTTTTTTATGAAATGAAATAAGTCGCAAATTTTCAGATATTTTTATCAATGAATTAGGTGAAAANTTATATTCCTTCTTGTTTTTTATAAAATAAAATAAGTCTCAAACTTTCAGAACTATTTCAGATTTTTTTATCAATTAATTAAGTAAAAGAGAAAAGAGAGGAAAAATGTATTAAACATTTTATATTCCTGTTTTGTTTTTTATGAAATGAAATAAGTCGCAAATTTTCAGATATTTTTATCAATGAATTAGGTGAAAAAGGAGAAAGAGAAAGAAGGTTACACGATGATTGGTTACTCACGGCCTTTCATTTGAAGTGCACACTTCATAGGCAGTAAAACGTTTTGCTTTCTTCGCGCAAATTATACAATAGCCAGGACAAGCCTGGGTCTCAGGTAGAATGCATGGAAATTGCTGTCGGTGGATCCGCTCGAGCGTGGCTGATTATTATGCCCGACATCGAAGGGCCGCCATTATTTCGTCGTTTCCGCGTCGTCGTTCACGACGTTTATTCGTACAAGGTTCACCGGCGCAAATGCAAATAGATCTAAACGTCGTTTCAGATGCGACGAGAAATTATTCCGAATGCTCTCGGTATTATTTCTAGGAAAAATTGTCTCCCGGAGAAGTTTTCCTCGTTGTCCCGCAGATCTTATGTAAAATGTATTTACTTTATACTCAACTGAATGGACGTTGCTCGCATCTTTCTCACGCTAACGCTTTACTGAAATAAATAAATCCATCTCGCTTGGGGAAACAACAGCGTGGATACCTTTTTATTATTTGCAACTTGCCAATTGGGCCTTTATTCAGCATTTGGGAATTGTTGGCCATGTGCCAGATAACTCAAACTTGAAAATTTTCCTCCACTGTTCAAATTGTGAATATATAGTTAACGGAAACAACTGTAGTTGCCAATTTCCTATTTATTTATTATATTACTGTTATTAAATTAGGAGAAATTGTACAATAAATGTGAGTTGCAAATTTCTACATTCAGCCTTTATTTAGTATCCGAGAATTGTTGTCAATGTGCTACACAACTCAAACTAGAGAACTTTGTCTCACTGTTCGAAATGTAAATTGCCAATTAACACAAACAACTGTAGTTGCCAATTTCCTATTTATTTATTATATTATTGTTATTAAATTAGGAGAAATTGTACAATAAATATGAATTGCATATTTCTACATTCAGCCTTTATTTAGTATCTGAGAATTGTTGTCAATGTGCTACACAACTCAAACTAGAGAACTTTGTCTCACTGTTCAAAATGTAAATTGCCAATTAACACAAACAACTGTAGTTGCCAATTTCCTATTTATTTATTATATTACTGTTATTAAATTAAGAGAAATTGTACAATAAATATGAGTTGCAAATTTCTACATTCAGCCTTTATTTAGTATCTGAGAATTGTTGTCAATGTGCTACACAACTCAAACTAGAGAACTTTGTCTCACTGTTCAAAATGTAAATTGCCAATTAACACAAACAACTGTAGTTGCCAATTTCCTATT
>SMSR01013683.1:0-12098 GCA_019453355.1 Ceratina japonica | reverse complement strand
GAGAGAGAGAGAGTCGGCGACGCGGTCGGTCATAGCCCTTATAATTGCTTTATTAATAGCGACGTGTCCGCGTTAAAGAGCTCGTTCGCGCTCTCGTTCATCGTGGGAGGCTGGTCTAATTTTAAGAGGCGCCCACCCCGTGCCGAACGAGGCGAAACGACGCTTCACGTGTCTTTTTCGCGCTGTGCACGTGGGCTTCGGTATCAACGCTTCCCGGATCTTGAGGTGTGGCCTTCGTACGCTCCGTTTCCGGGATAAATTTCAGCGCAACCACGATAAAACGTTACATGCAATATCAAAACGGTCCAAAGTTCTGATTCACGAGGGTAGACCGGCAGACGAGAGCTTTGGACCATTTCTCGTCATTGCGTAATGTAAAACAATGTTTCATAGATCTTACGCTTGCCGAGTGATTAAGGGGATTTTAATACTAGTTTATTAACAATTCTAATCTATTTGACACTTGACAAATGCTTCTCTCTCTTTTTTTTTCTTGGCAATGGATATTCCGATTCATCCATTACGATAAATTATACGCCGCTTATATTTTTAACGAAGCTCGTCGTAATTTAGCGGGCGAGGGGGCGAAGCGGGTGAGGGGACAATTGCAAAAATACGCGCTGTTACTCAGACTTAGCGGCGACTCGCGCGCGTAAAACGAGCTACCGGCGTTGAAGGAAGTTTAATATATTTCGCCGGGAATATTTACGAGGTTGCGTCGACGTCGTTAAGAAAGAAAGCCGCATCGAGGAGCGGCTCGTGTCCAATGAAATATTCCCGCGGCCGGATAAACGATCCGGCCGAATGTATTTTTCCCCTGGCCGTGAAAAGCCGCGCGGCCGAATAAAAAAGAGAGAAGCGATACGGCCGCGTAATGGCACACGTGGACGAGGGAGATAAATTCGCTGTCGTGACGAGAAAAATCGCGTCGCTCTAACCATATCCGTTCAAATAAAAAACAACTTGGTTATTTTTATTAAAAGATTCCAATCGCGCGTCGCACGTGAAACTGAGTAAAATTTATGTAATTGTGTAATCGATAAGATAAGAATAAAAAATTCTTTATCTATAAAAAGAATATAAATTTAATATATAGAAGATTGATGGCGACAATCTGACGCGTCAAAGCAGCGACGAGAAAAATTACAAATGAAATGTTTGGACGGAACGTTTGAGGCTTGATGGTTCCAGCGATTTAGCGCGGAACAGGAGCGACGTGTATTTTCTGAATGAGCGAGCGCCGAGCACTTAGGCGGGCCATATTAGCCGCCACTTTGTAAATGGTGTAGAGTGCCTCGCTCACGTGTACCGGCGCGGCGCGACGCGCTGCGACAAATAATACCCGGTGTCGCTAAAATAAAACCGGTAGTTTGCGAAGGCGTGACGTCGCCGGCAGGAAGTGACAACGTATCCTCCTCGCGTATCGCCAGTAGCGAGCGAACGGGTTACGTAGCCAGACTGCACCGTGGCGACAGGTGGCATTCACGTGGCCCAGTCATCGCAGATTTAATTTTTTTTTGTACCAAAGCGGGATTGTGTACAGTTTTAATTAAGAGCGAGGATTCATGACGAAAATAATGAATATTTAATGAATGGATCAATGGATAAATTATGTAATATTTTATAAAGATATTTTATGAATGGATCAATGGATAAATTATGTAATATTTTATAGAGATAAAACTAGGGCATTTATGTTAGTTTGATGTAATTAATAATTATGTATTGCCTTTTACTTGAAAATGTAATATAATATAAAATTTTAAGAATATTATAGGTTCTTTTTATGTATAAATTCTTTTTATGTAAAAAAGAAACTACGTGTACACTTTGGTACTCCATTAGCGTTTAAAGTATGTGTACAACACCTACGCAAGGCACCCAAGCCTGAGCAACCACCACCCCATCCACGATCCATTTAAATACGGCCAAATAACCTGTTCGCCAACCACGAACCCCAACAACCTGCTACGTTTCCTTGCTAATAATACATCAAGTATCAAAAATAACTCCGTTCTCCTTTTATATAAGTATCGATATTAATTCTAATGATCAAAATGAATATATACAAATTAGAATTTTTTAAATGTACAGTTTTTATAAGAAAATTTTTCTAATTATAGCTTTATAAGAACTTCCTAAATCTCTTTTAATTCAATTTAATCAAATTTTTCTCAATGATTAATTTAAACTACTTGTTAGACATAATTATCGATATTAATTCTAATGATCAAAATGAATATATACAAATTAGAATTTTTTTAATGTATAGTCTTCATAAAGAAATTTTTCTAATTATAATTTTCTGAAAAGAACTCTAAATCTCTTTTAATTCAATTTAATCAAATTTTTCTCAATGATTAATTTAAACTACTTGTTAGATATAATTATCGATATTAATTCTAATGATCAAAATGAATATATACAAATTAGAATTTTTTTAATACATAGTCTTTATAAGGAAATTTTTCTAATAATAATTTTCTGAAAAGAACTCTAAATCTCTTTTAATTAAATTTAATCAAATTTTTCTCAATGATTAATTTAAACTACTTGTTAGACCTAAGCATTGAATCACTTGTGCAACTATTGGCAATAATATGAAGGTAAGATCTGGCAAGAGAAGTCGTCTTCAAAAGGCACTTCAGGTTTTCATGTCTCCTTCGAGCACTGCCAATCTTTAGTGGTATCTCCTTGGTGATATTAATATATCGCACCAGTTAGGTCTATTAAACCGTCTCAGGACTCGTGAGCGAGGGTGTACGGAGTCAACAATCGCAAGAGGCGTTCGCGGGCAAAAATACACACATACATACATAAGTCGAAACCCCCCCGGATCCGTGGCGTTCGCAGGAAGTGACGACACATCCTCGGTATGTGTCCCAGGAACTCGAGTGTACAAGTAAGTAAGCGAATGAGCGAGTAAGTGCGCGTGCACGAAACGGCAGCTGTCGTCCAAGTGGCCGTCCGCTTCGTGGCGAAGTTGCGATTCTCGTTGCGTGCGATGCCCGGCCAGAAGAAGAAGAAGAAGAAGAAGAAGAGTGTCCGTCCGTCACGAAGGGACGAGACGAGCCGAGCAAACAGTGTCTGCCACGGCCAGAGAAAGGGAAACGCCGGGAAACTAATACAAAGAAAACACGATGGCCGAAGTCTCCTCGACTTTCTCCAAATAATATAAAAGAAAATATTACACAGACTTTTTTATATAACAATTTCTTTTCATTTATTCTTGTATTAAATTCTAAAATGATAATTCATTTTATGTCAGTGTCATGTCATGTCCAATTTATATCGTAAAGATCATTTGAAATTTTACTTCCTAATCAGTTTTTAGAGAAATGAAAAAATCTCGTAATTAAATGTTCTATACTTTTTGCCTCAAATGGCTTAATTAACTATTAAAGATATCATTGAAAACCTAATACGATAATCACACTGCTGAAATGTTACAAGTGTCTGACAGGTTCTACAGTTTACAACCTGCTGATTTGCAGCCTCGTTATATTCGCTTCAACCAACTATAGACATGGGGAGGAAGAAGAAGAAGAGGAGGAGGAGGAGGAGGAGTAGAAAGAAAAAGGCGAAGGAGAAAGAGGCGGCGGCCGAAGCCGGCGTGGCATCGCCAGATGCGCGGCACATTTTAATTAACGTCCAGACATCCTCCGAGACGGGTGACCCCGAACTCAGGGCCATCCGATGACCCTTTTCCCAGCCATTTCTCTCGGCGATACCTACTACTACGCGCGTATTAACAGGAAGCGGCGTCCTCTTCCCCCCCGTTTACGAGTAAGATTCATCGCGCTTCTCGCGATAATGCATTCGCGATAGCTTTTAACGCGCACCTTCCTCAAAGCGAGGCCACGAATATCAAAACGACGTCTGCTTTTGCCGAAACGCGCTTTCGCACCTTCTCTCTCTCTCTTTCGGCGTACGAAGGGCTCGCCATGAATAATAATTGTCCTTTGCGACGATATTCACTAACCTAATCACCCATTCATTTCTAATTTCATAAATTCACAACCCTTCTTTAATATTCCATATCATTTTCAAGCCTTCACAAGTTTTTATAAATCAAATTCAAAAATATGTTTTAATAATAATTATTTTGTGCTAGCGAAAAATGCAGGAGATGCACATGGCTGATACGCTTATTAAAAACGCCAGCTGCAAAGTTAATTATATTTCTCGTTATTACTGCAATTTTGCTCGCCGCAAAAAAATAGCATGCACATAAGTTTAACCGGACAGGAACTAAATGGTCAATTTTGTTGCAACAATTTATGGACGGCTCCGAGCTATTAGGCGCAATGAACAGGTATTACGGTGCTATTTATTGCGACTCGCGGGGCGTTAATCAAACGATAATTGTTTGCAAGAAAGTGCAACAACGTGTGAAATGGTGTGTCTATTTATTTATGAGCTTCTAAAAGCTCAGGTATCGTTTTCATCAGAAAATCTATTACAAGACCAAGTGTTCCTCCATAAATCCCGAAATAAATTACGCGAACATTTCTTCAATAAATAATATCATTTATGAATTATACGATTTTAAATATTATCCAACGTTATATATGAAGCGTGATATTAAATTCCACGTTATCAAGTAGAAATTGAAGTACTGCCCTCGAAGCTGCTCGAAGCGATAAAAAAAATGTAAAAAAGAACTTAATTAACGCGGGAGATGCGCTCACGTTCCGCAAACAGCGATACGAATTTTTAAACGTCAGAAATCAACTTTGTTATCAAAGTCGACACGGCCAGACAGAAAAATGTATTCTGCTACACTATTACCATCGATTATTAAGATAAGATGATCAAGTCGATATCAAATGTTAATACGAACACGCGCGCGTGTCACGAGCGCGTTAAGATTCTCGGAAAGCGCGGAATTATCGGGTGCATTTTTGCGCCCGACACTTTTGCAGGGGAGTCGAGCCACGATAAACCGGAGCTCCCGTGTAAATACGTGCCGTACCGTGACTCGCGTTGCAATCTCTGCGAGCGAGCAAACACGGGACTCGCCGCGAAACCCGCGAGAATCGATAATGTCCTCGAATTCCGCGGAACCGACCAATCGACAAATATTAATCATTCTCTGATTCTCGTATAAAATTGACAATCAAACAATTATTTGATTAATCGAATTTAAAATAGAATTGCCAGACGCGAATTGATTTGATTGAAGGCGCAGAATAATTGCGGACAAAATGGGACGTCGCCGGTTTGTTGAATGGGCGCGAATTATCGTACGTCCCTGAGAGCGTGGTTGCACGTTGGATTACGTCGCCGCGTCTCGGGGCAAGTCATTCATAAAAATAACGCGACGCACGCGGCTTACTACTACTACGTACGCTCGCGTACATTCATTCGCGTATGTACCGTAGTACGGTGCACGTAAAGTGCCGCGTGTACGTGCAGGCCGCGCACGCAGACAGACGTGAGCGCGCGTAAAAACACGTCGCTCATTGTGCGGCTAGGTGAGCGTAACGCGGCAGGAAAGTAGGGAAGACGAGAAAGTGGAGTCGGAACTCCGTCGCTCCTACCCACCTACCCGTTTTGCCAGCCTTGTGTTACCGTAACAATCCGCGGGTATTACGATGCCACCTACGAATCGTAATATCGCCTGACGGAAAAATCCGCAGAGTCTCTCAACCTTCAACGATTTTTCATAGGACCATTTGAAAAAAATAATTTAGCCCGATTTGTCTTATTAAAAAAAATTGCTGGCCCGGACACCACTACAGACCTCGATGAGTTTGACAAATATATTTATTTATTTATTTATTTCACGGGTCAATTGGCCCGTTACAAGTCCAGTGACAATAAAAGAGCAGATAAAAAAAAGAAGAAAAGAAGAAAAAAAATAGTTAAAGATTTACATAATCTTAATAGTTAAAGATTTAAATATATCTTGATTTTACACCCCTATGACTCTCCCTTCCCCGTTTTTCAAAATCTGGATACTAACACGATCACAATAATTTCCTTTTGAGGAAGTTAAAAAAAATGTAGCCCGATTTGTCTTATTAAAAAAAATTGCTATATGACGTGACATATTCCTGAATTTTGTTACAATATAAAGCTTCTTATAAAACTGACTCAAAAATCTGATGAAAAAGATATACATTGTAAACAAATATTTATATTACATAATAATTGCCTTGAATTATTTGATACGATTTGATATGACGATTTCCTTTCATTAAAAGCTCGACACATTCAAATGCCTGATGAGTAGACACCGTATTGTGAAATTTCTGAATGGGCATCGAATTCCTGGGTTTCATTCAAGCCACTGATCGATTTTTCGATCAATAGCCTGTTCGATGAGCGTAATCGCGACGTAATAAAGGAAATATTTACAGTCGCGTGTCGCAAGGCGACCGTGAACTCGTACACGGGCCAGCAACAAGAGACTACATGTATAAACATACAATGGAAAAAAATCCCACGATCTTAAAACAGTGCAACAAGTTTAATTGCGCGGGAAAACTGTTGATAACTATGCTGATCATGCGTATACCGAAACGCGTGGAGGAGACATTGACCAACGACGATCCCAGTGGAATGATAAGATTAGTTTTTCCTGGAAATAATCGTCTCCTCGATTTGCAAACAATAACCAACAATTTTTTACGCGGTGAATTGTGCAATCTTTGCATTTAAGTATTATACTGAATTTCACTCAATTTAATAAAATGTGTAAAAAAAGAATTGTATAGATTGTCAATTTATTTAATTCGATTGATCGGAGGATGGAAACGTGATTTGATCCGATTTAAGAATTCGCACTGTTCACCGCGTGGGAAATATCGAAGGGAAATTGAACCGCTGGCCAAGTCTGGTTCTCTACAATCCCGTGCCAAGATTCTAAGCTAGAACATCATCAGCGTGGGTGGACGTTAGTCAGGCTTTTATTTTAATCCGACCCGTTTCCCTCTTGTTCCACATCGACAAATTGCTTCCGCGATTTACTGTGCGAGCCGATACGATCGTCGCTTTCTATCAGGAATTTATATCCGAAATAAAACGCCATATTTCTTACTCGACCCTGAAAACTTTTTTTTTTAAATAAAACCCCGAGACAATTGGCACGTAATTCAAATTGTAACCAAGGCTTCCTGATAATAAAATTGTCATACTTAATTCTCTTCGATACAAATAACACTCTGTTTCGTCTGAGTAAAAATAAAGGCTCTAAAATTGAAATACTGTATCGTATTTTATGTTCAATAATGTCTAAAAAAAAATGTATAATCATTTCTTTCAATATATTCGAAAAAAAAAGATAGAATTCCATACATTCATTTCTGATTTTGTTATAATAATATCTCAATTAAATTTATAGTATTACTGGTAAATACGATTCTCTCGATTCGACGATATTAAGAAAAGTAGAATTTATCAGCGAACTCGGCTAATCAATTACATGAACTATTAACGTCACACGACCTGATATATGTTTCCCTTAACCCTTCTAATCGAAAAAGGCCATCAATCTCGGCTCACAAAGGAAAATAATTCTACGGAGAAGCTGGCCAATAGGTTACCAGCCACATCAGTCATTTTTGTTTAAACAAATTCTTAACGGACATCTAAACAGACCTAAGCCAGCTTGGGTTCAAAGAATAACTATCCCGACCCATTCTGAACCCAAAAATCTATTGTACCCAATATTTCAGGAAGTATTAGATTTAGAAAACTGACTCGAAGCTGTTTATTTTAAAAATAAGAGACCCGTATTGACTTTTGAAATTCCCGAAGACGTCCAGGTCTTCTGTCTCTTTACTTTTAGCGCGGGACGAGGACGCGATAAATTTGTTTGCGGTTTAGGTGAAACTCCCTTCGCGCATTTCCGAGCGACTTCTCATTCGGTGGACGCCGATCCACTGACATAAATTCAAGAGCGAACGCAATCGATTGTCGTTTCCGTGAACCGAGCACGCGGGACTATAAAATACGCGAATACTATTTCCATCGGCGTTTCCACACGGCTATATTTACACCGTGTTACATGCGAGACATACTTTTGTACACGGATTATATCCGCGTCTTTACAGCTCCGTGGAAGTGCAATAAATATAACCATAGCAACACATAGAAATTTTTCAAATTGTTCTATAATATAAATCATTCTCTGATCGATGTTTTAAAAATATGATAAATTAAAACAATATGAGATAATTTATTCTATACTATTATATTCTAGCGTATAATTTCCGCGTATTTACAGCTTCGTGGAAGTGCAATAAATATAACTATAGCTCCACGGAGAAATTTTTCAAATCGTTCTATAATATAAATTATTCTCTGATCGATATTTTTAAAATATGATAAATTAAAACAATATGAGATAATTTATTCTATACTATTATATTCTAGCGTATAATTTCCTGCATACTTTTAACTGTTTCGTAATTTTATCCAGCTGGTCAATCGACTTTTATCCCGTCACTCAGGAATGATAAACTGAAAATTTCTGGGCGACGATTAAATGAAAGGATCCGGTCAGATTCAGAGCCGCAGGCCACTAACGGGAAAATCGAGTAATCCGTTTCGCCAATCTCTGGAACGTGTGCGTGAATGGCTAAATACACGTGTGGCTCGTGTGGAAGGGAGATCAGTGGATCGCGGGGAATGAAAAATCCGACATTCTATGGAACTGCTCGCGAAACGCAGCAGCCAGCGATCCGTAGACGAGCGCCGTTACTTAACGAACTGCATATCCTTTTCAAGGAAAGTATTATGCCAGACAATTTTAATCGAAAACCAGAACCAGGAAAGTGTTCTATTAATCCTTCGGCAGAAGATCGATAAAAGAAAGCGAGAGGTCGTCTTTACGAATTCCAATTCTGACTTCGTGTGAATAAATTATGCAACGTTGATGCGGAATGATAAGCTATCACGAATTTTGTGACTAAATACACAATACGTGATATGTATTCAAGATATGTATTCAATGATATGTATTCAAGATACACAAGCACGAATCACAATACGAAAATAATTTACAAACGAGTAAATTCTCAATGGATATCTAAATGGTTCAAACATAAAAGAAGTTGATAAAATTTTATGAAACATAAAATCAAGCATATGTACGTATTGATAAAAACGGAGGAAAAAATAGAGAAACTAGAGCAACGTTAAATACAAAAGATATATTTTTATCCTAAGAACAATTACGTGATAAATATTTTAATAAAAAATGTGGAATTACTTATACGTATAAATATTGAAGATGCAATGTTTGGTTTTGGTATTTTCTTTTAGATATTGACGAAACTGTTCAACTGGCGAGAAATTGTTTCGCGGTTCGTAACGTTAGCACGGGAGCTGAAGAAACAAGAGCGGAACGATCATTACTCAATTTTTCACCTATGTAAATGTCCAGGTGTGAGTGTGCTTGTGTTCGTTACTCAACGAACCCTCCGGGGAAAGTTCCTACATTTGCCCCAGTATCTCTAACTCTCGCCATCCGGCCAGAAGAAATTCTTTAACGAATACCTGTCCATCTACCTGTGTGTCTGTGCTACGAACGCAGTACGCAAGGCCGATGGATCGACTTCCGATTTCAAAATCGCAGTACACTGCTGTTCATAAGAATACTTATTACTTTCCACAAAGATAATACAATTTTTAATACACTAAATACAATTTTCCAAATGAAATGATTGTCAGTGAAAAATTGTTAATGATTAAATTAAATGATTTAAATACCTCGATAATATTCAATGATGTAAAGTAATTAAAATAGTTTTATATTTGACAATTATTTACTGTTTTATGTAGTCGGAACGTGATTTGGTTTACTGACACTTTCACCCAATTCATCTTACTAAGTAATTAAAATAGTTTTATATTTGATAATTATTTACTGTTTTATGTAGTCGGAACGTGATTTGGTTTACTGACACTTTCACCCACTTCATCTTACTTAGTCATACCGCTTTATTACTTGTTGGCACAGTTATGGACGATAGTGTACCCACACCGCGATATCTGAAATACGGTTTCCAGCGTTCAGCTATTTGTGTCAATGAATTCTGCAAATTTTAACCCCGTTACAGTCGCCGCAGCGGGATTATGTAACTGCAACCAGTTTCCACATAATCGAGATTTACCTCAATGGCGAACCAATTTTATCGAAAGATAAGAACCGGAGATATTTTCGTCCATTCGATAGACGAGTTTAATAACATATTAGAACGTATCGAAGATCAGGAAAATAATCGATAGAATCACGCAGGTTTAAATCGAAGAGATATCTGAAAGTTGATATATCTCTGTTCGAAACGTGGAATGAATCGACGATAACGCGTTTAAAGATTGCTTTGGCGTGTCCGAAAAAACGATTAACCAAACAGGAAAGTACTGAGAGATAAAGTTTATCGTTTATCCAGGAACGTCGGTGATGTTGCAAGAACGTGTTTTTAATTCATACGTAAGTGAAAAAGTCTCAAGGCATTTAAGTCAAGCCTTTTTTAATTTTTCAATTTTATAAAATTAAAAGTTTATACTAAATGAATGTAATAAAAATGAAATACTGAACGTAATTTCATTTTGTTGAATAAAATGTGTATAAGTTTGCAAATGTGTAAATGTGTAAATGTGTAAATGTGTAAATGTAAGTGAAGAGTTATAAGTGACTCCAGGACGTCGTCCTTTGAAGCACTGAACAAAGAGGACGATATGGTTCATGAGTTCACTTACCGTGTCGCAGCGAAGCCATAAAAGGATGGAGTTGCGATGCCTCAAAGGACCACCCAACCCGGAACCACCCGCTGTCCGTTGGATTCTCAACAGTTCCGAGTGCTTCACGCCGTGCTGCTTAAACACTTCCAAGGACCTGAGCAAAAAAAAAAGGCAATTGTTATTACGAGTCGAAGAGTTAATCATTTTATCAAATAATCTGCTGCAAATCATTAATCTCATTTAAGGAGGTTCATCTGGTACATAGCAAGTCAAATGCAAGTTATAGAAAAGGGGAGCTTGCTTGACTAGCATACATGTTAATAACGGAGGTTATCTACTGCTGAAAGATGCAGATTTCGTTTGTTGTGTTTATATATTTCTCGATTCATAGTCACCCAATCTACCTAAATTTGCAATTAAAATATTCGTTAAATGTTTCTCTTTAATATGACATAAGTTTCATTCAAAACTGTCTGTCAATACCTACTAAATTAGCGATAGAAGTCTGGGAAATCATTCTCTTCCGTAAAAAATATTTATGTTAATATCTCATCATTAAGGTATCCAAATGACTTAAAAATTTTTTTATGGTATCCTGGTATACTGTTATAGACTATCCAATTTTTTTTCGGAGACCTATCTGTTGATTCCTTAACCGGATGAACCTCCTTAACACAATATATTACTTTTCAAAAAGTTCTGTTATTAAATTAATCAATCTAAAAAACAATACAATGTTATATTTCTTTCTAATTCTAAATTGTTGTTCTTGAGAAGTTGCTATTTTCTATTATGGATCCGAGGCGATCATTTGTTAAAAATAGTGACAATAGAGTGACTCGGTACGATGCCCAAGGCAAGTTAGATGCGCAGCGTGTAAAGACCGAAACGCATTTATCATTTATGTAACCTCGCGGCGATTCTGCAACGGTTAACGAAATCCGATCGCGGCGGAGGAATCCGGCGATGGAGAAACGTAGACGGAGGGATCGGAATTTTTTTTCTTCCTTTTTCGAAAGTATCCCACCGCGGTTCTTCCTCATCGACTGCGGTTTCCCCCGATCGGAGCATCGAGATACGAACTGAAAACGGTATCGCGGTGACATCGGAACGCGCGCGGCCCATCCGCCACCGAATACCCCTGTCGACCCTTAATTAAGTATGCAGCCCGAAATTATGTAACTACATAGTACTCGAGACGAAAGATAATACTGACGCTTACTGGGAATTGAAAAATAAATCAACAATTTTATTGTCGATCATGAGTCACGAATGTCATGAATAAATCCTCCAGCATGAAGTTATTACTTGCAAACAGTTTTCATTAATTTTGTATAATCAAGAATCTAATTTTTTATAATCTATGAAAATAGTCTTGATTATGTACAAAATTACCTAAAATT
>SMSR01013682.1:47413-83539 GCA_019453355.1 Ceratina japonica | reverse complement strand
AATCGATCGATCCGTAAATGACGAACGACGTCGACGCCGATCCAGTCGCGGGGCCCACGTTTCGAGCGACCGCGAGGTTCGATTTCTACGAACGGGACCCGTCGCCCCGGTGTATCGCGTTATATCGCGCGCGGACGATCGTGCCTCCCGACGTACAATCGTCGTCTCGACGAGCTCCTTTTACGCTTGGCGTCCTCGCCGGACGCGGAAAAACCGTCGAATCGTCGCGACGGGTCGTTTACTCGGTTCTCTCGTTCTTCGACGAGGCCGGGCGAACGAGTCCCGAGAATCGTTCGGGCATTATTCCCGCGTCGCGAGACCGCGGTACTACAAATTAAATCGCGTGCCCCCGCGTTTCTGCGAAACAGTTTTCCCGTCGAATCAACGAATTTACGTGTTGTTCCAGGGTCGTTGCCCGATATCGCAGTGACGATGGCGTCGGGAAGAGAGATTTATGGTGCATTCAGGTGAGCAAAGAGTAAAGAGGAGTGGAGCGCGGGAGCGAGACGAGAGAGAGAAAAACGCGATGCGACGAGGACGAAAAGGAAAAACGTGGAACCGACGTCGGGCGAACCCCCGATCGCGGTCCGGGAATAGATTCGGTTATCTCGACCGAATCGTGCACGTGTCCGCGCACTCGAACTCGCTCGTTATTTCCAGAATTTTCGTGGGAGTAAATTTCCCCCGCGCGCGCGACCTTTTCCGCGATTTTACCGGAAACGTCAGCGTGGGCAGCGCGGTCGATGTCGAATTATACGATCGTCTCGATGCGCCGTCCGATCGAATTCGTCGGTACCTCGGAGGGTCTCGCGACGAGTCACCGACGAACGAACCTTCCGGGATTCCCGACGTCGTCTTTCCTCGGCCGTTTTCAAATTTCCCACGGGAGGACCGCCCCTGGCCGATATAACGCGTCGTGGTTCGCATCGCACGTTCCTCGCTCGTGCCTCTTTTTATTTTTTTCGTATGGCTTTCGATCGGACTTTCGTCCGTGTCCACTTGAAATTTCACCGGAGAGGAGAGCCAGTCTGACACCCGGTATTCTACGTAAAATCAATCCGTTATCCATAGCCGTGGACTACGTGCTTCACAGTACCAATGACGTAACATTGACGCAAGCGGCAATTGTTGCCGCTACAATGCTGCAGCAGGGCGGAACACGTCGATAGTTCGGAACGGCTACGAAAATCACGTCCTCCTCGCATCGAATTTCTGACTCCTCTCCTCTCTGCGTTCCGAAAAACAATTTCGAATCGAGACAGACGTTCTTCCTCTTTTCTCCTGTTTCCAGTTTGATCGTGGACGACGTGGACTCGCATTCGATATCGTGCGAGAGCTTGAATCTTGACGGTCTGTCGAACGAGAGCAGCTCGTCGCAGACGCCGCTGGACAGTCCGGGCGGTCCCCGGGAAAAGATCAAACAGATGCAAGTGGAGGCCGAGACCAGGAGGGGAGAGTTCGCGAGGCTGCTCGAGGAACACGCTCAGGTGGTGAGGAAGTTGAAGCTGATGGAGGCCGAGGAGGAGCAGCAACACTCGGGAACCGGGAACGTGGCGGGAGCTACGCACGCGTGACTCCGATCGACGTGATCGACGAAAAACTAGAAGAAGACAGTCGTCACAGTTTGGATTGGGACCACCGCGCCCGACGCGCGCCGATTTCGAGCGCGACGCCGAATCGGGATTTTGCATGAATCGCGCGCGCGCACACGAACACCGCTAGTACGAGCGCGCGCTAGGAAACTATTTTTTAAACGTATTCTACTGTAGTCGCCGCCGACCGATTAATTTCAAAAACCGTGTACCGCGTCGAGTCAGACGAATTGCACCAGCGAACGAGAGAAGCGCGTAAACAAATAGATTAGGGGAGAGAGTTCTGCTGGTCGCGCGCGGTAACTGCTCTTAACTCCTAGAGGATCGAAATTGCGGCGCGATGGTTAGTCCTTAAAAACGAGAGAGAGAGAGAGAAGCCCGCTTCTCCCAAAGCGACGTCCGAATAATTACCGTGTAAACGCGAGGCGAACGCGAACGCGAACGACTAAACGCGGGTCTCGTCGTTCGGAGTCGACCGAGACCGGAACTATTAATTAGCTCGAGGAAGTAATCTCGATTCGATCACGAAGTCTGAAACACTTCTTCTTTACTCTTGACAATAACGATCGACAACGCTCGGCGTAAATTTGTTGTAAACGTTGTAATTGTTAACGATGTACATACACACGGCAGAACTGGCCGGCCTAAACGTAGTACAAACTTTTAAAGGGACGAGAGGACGAGGGCGTAGTGCTAACCAGATTAGTGAGAAGCTTTAGTTTTACCACGACTATTTTCGACGCCCGCTACCGTTTCAACGACATTTCCGCGCGCGCGAGCGTGGCTGCACGTCGACGGAGCGTAGAAGCTTCTACGTTTTACAGCGTTGTATATTTTGAGTGTTCCGTACGTCTAAGCGAATAGTTTTGTATACCGTAAGCGTACGTATAGCGTAGGACTGTAAGCCTGCCGTAATACGCGTTAAACGTTTTCTGTAAATAGATTTCTGTCTATCGTCTCTGAGGTGTGTTCGTCCACGAAGAAGCCTTAAAGCGTAGCGTCGAAGCGTAGTAACGAGAGTCGTCGATCGAACACTTTGTGTTTCACGTGACTTTTTTTTTTTACTATAAAATAGGAACGATGGTCGGCGATCGCGATCGCGAGTCGACGAACCAAACGATCTTTCTCGTCTCTACGCGCGCATATCGCGTCAGGTTTGTATCCGTGTAAAATAGGTATTATTAGGCATTTATAAAAGTACGCACATACGTATAAAGAGATATACATACATACGCGCATAGGGATATACGCGTACGTCGACCTTGCCACCGTCGATCCTACAGAGTCGTAACAGATCGAACGAACGAACCCCCATCTCCTTGTTAGAACTTTCCGATCGTTTTCGTCACGATGACCGACAGATTCGTTTTCGTACGAAAAAATGGATATTTTTTCAGATCGACGCGAGAGAGACGCGCAAGGTTCCGAATCGATCTGGGGAAAAACGTAGAACAGACAACTATTTTTACCGTTATAGACACACGTTAGTTTGTAACGACAACGTTTGTAGCGTATTGTTAAAGAATAAACGTGTTACGTTTTCAGAATCGCTGCTACGTTTGTTTGTAACAATTTCATACGTCGCGGAGATCAGTCGGCGCGAGCATCGTACTCGGCATCGTAAGTATACCGCGTGTATTGAAAAAAAATATATACTTTATTGAATCGTATATATATACACACACTCTTAATCACAGAAATGACTTTTGATTCTTTTTACGACACAATACTCGCCTTCGCGGCGTTGACGCCCAATGAGAGCGAGTCCGATTCCTCGCGTAATAAATATCTAACATCTCTGTACGTCGATTCGAAGTCGGTATGAGTAAAGCTAAGACGAACGTCGAACACGGACGTGTTCGCACGAAACGAGAAAACTAAACTGCCTAGTCTAAACGATCGTCGTACGAGTAAAAGAAAATATAAATTTACGTAAAGCAAAGCCGAATCTTTTATTCAACGTTCTTACGCGTCGGGTGCTCTGCGCTGGATCGCCAGCAACATCATCCTGTGACTCAACTTGACGTTGTGATCTCTCAAATATCTTATCAAGTCTGCTTGTTTCTCGAGCAACTCCTCCACGTTGGATCCCCTCTGATGATAGCCTACCGCGTCGTTACTACCCGCGTACGATTCCTGAGTAAAAGAAGACAGCCACTCTTCGCGAGTGACGTCGGGCGGTGGACGATATCGATTGAATCTCATAACTCTCTCTGCAAGAGAAAAAACTGTTTGGTACCACCTGGAAATTCCTTCGGCCGAGAATCACCACTCCTCCCCCTCTCTTTCTCTCTGTGTATACTCACTGATGTAATTTACATAGACTGGTACGATGATCAAGAGCTCCAACGTGGTCAAGAGAAGTATATAATTCAGAGGAGTAAACCACTCGGACCCGCGACAGTATTGTTCGTAATTAACTTTGTGCGTGTGATGCAGGATCACGGCCAACAATAAATAGCACGTTGTCCATAGAGAAGCTATGAACAGCGGTGCTCTTATTTGTTGATAGGTCGACTGATAGAACTCGAGATACCCGTATACTCGAAGCTTATGATGCCTCGCTTTTAACAAATGATCTACTAGCATGATTATCGCCCAGTAAGCACAATGTAGGTACAGATATATAAAATACGTGTCGCATTTGTTTTTCTCCTCGGGCCAGATCGACACGAATATAATTCCCGTGATCTCTAAACAAACCTAGAATCAAGTNGTACAGATATATAAAATACGTGTCGCATTTGTTTTTCTCCTCGGGCCAGACCGACACGAATATAATTCCCGTGATCTCTAAACAAACCTAGAATCAAGTACAAACAAAGTCTTGTGCAACAGAATGCAGATAACTAATCCGTGCGCGCAGAGAACGCGTTCGAGAGATTGGCACTTACGCCCAGCACGAGAGGTACAGACGCAATTGGAACTGTCTCCAATTTTCGAAAATGTTCCTCTTCCTGAGAAGACGACAATACAGGCTGAAGGTATTCCTCGTCGTCCATGTTGAGAGACGAGTCAAAGAATACAGCCCCCTGATAAAATCAAAGTCGGAAACTGTTGCTTCGAATTATCAGTGGAAAAAATCTATGACATTGATGACGCGAGATGGAAATGTACTCCGAAAAACTAACTGCATAGCCAGGAAATGAAAGGTTATGTTTATAATGTACGAGACGCGAGACTGACAAGGACAGAACAAGACCAAGCCCATCAGTTTACTGGACGACATACTTTCGTATATAATATACTCACACTACCCGAAGTGTTCAAGTTTCTGACAAGACTGACCATGTCCTATATCATGAATACGACGAAACGACGAATCGAGAATTCAATTCTCACCAACAGAAATTAGAACTAACATATTTAATTATCTGTTAACAATACGTAGCATGCTATTTCATCGCCGAACATGCAGAGTACTCTTAACTGTAGATGACGCATTACGTATCGTCGCAAACTTTTTAGCTACTGTTTAATTTGCATTACACATATAAGAAAGCGATGACTGATGACTATAATGACAGTAGCCAACAGAGTAGCTATAGTTACAGCTCCGTGTGCATAACTCGACGCTCGCCTGCTACTATAATAGCAGTCGAGGGATAAAATCAATGCGCGAATTTCAATTCACGATTCGAGTATCCTTACAACGCTTCGTTCATCAATCTCATACGCTCGCGGTTATTTAAACATTCGTTCGCATACTTATATACGTATGCAACGATATGCGTGTGAACAAATTAAAAATTGAGCAGAAATATATGTAAAGATCATATAATAGTAAATGATATTCGTGTTCACAATGCTAACGCAAAAACAGTGAATACAATAGGTATGCAATATAATTTTAAATGTATGTAAAAACTCACCGACCGATGATTTCGATCAGCAATCGGAGCAAGTCCCCATTTTCTTTCCTTTTCGTGAGAGGTTAAACGNGACTATAATGACAGTAGCCAACAGAGTAGCTATAGTTACAGCTCCGTGTGGATAACTCGATGCTCGCCTGCTACTATAATATAGCAGTCGAGGGATAAAATCAATGCGCGAATTTCAATTCACGAGTATCCTTACAACGCTTCGTTCATCAATCTCATACGCTCACGGTTATTTAAACATTCGTTCGCATACTTATATACGTATGCAACGATATGCGTGTGAACAAATTAAAAATTGAGCAGAAATATATGTAAAGATCGTATAATAGTAAATAATATTCGTGTTCACAATGCTAACGCAAAAACAGTGAATACAATATGCAATATAATTTTAAATGTATGTAAAAACTCACCGACCGATGATTTCGATCTGCAACCGGAGCAAGTCCCCAATTTCTTTCCTTTTCGTGAGAGGTTAAACACTTAAAAATTCTAAACAAAAGTAATATAACTGATTGTAGGAGACTTAATACAATTGCAAATATATTCGGTTTTGTTAACTTTTACGGAACAACGCCATTACGTGTTAAATTAGCTGGAGGGTCAGAAGGATTTTAGTTCATTTTTTATTTTCGTTGATCGATACATGTATTTGAGTTTATTAAATTTAAAGTACGCACTTTTGCAGTCAAGGAGAAGGGCGATGAGCGCGGCAAGCTTCTAATCCAAATGCGTCGTTCCCACTGCGCAATCGTCCCGTATCCTTCCCAGTCGCCGAATCAAAGTAACTCTGGAATACGCGAAACGAAATTTGAAGGCAGATACACCTAAATTTTAGAATATCGAAGCAAGCCTGTCGAGGGATTAAAAGAATATCACGTAGAAACTGATTTTCAAAATGTGATATATATAGATTCGTGCGATTCGAACAGGACGCCGACTCGGGCTACGGCTCAAGCGCAATGTTTTTCAAATTTTCGATTGATCGTTGAATTAATACCGTTACAGAGACTGAGGAAGTGTTGATCGAGAATAATTTTAGCTAAATTAAGCAATTTTATGACGTACATACCTTAATTCAACGGAAAAGTGTGCGTGCGTGTGCCTTCGGGACGCGTTCGGTCGGCTCGCCACTAATTGCAAATGGCGCCCACGCATGCGCATACACGTTTTGTCTTTGCGCGGCAAACGCAGCAAATTTGATCGTTGAACGAAAGCCTTGAAAGCATTCTCGGCGACTGCAATGCGATATTGGTGCAATATCAGTGTGATAACATTAGTTTCGATCCAAGTAAAAATTAATAAAACCTCTGTACGAAATCGAGGAATAACGCCTTCGATAATATAGCGGTTGGGAAGACACAATTTTTATTACATTAATTCATTATCTTTCGTGTCGTATTCGTATCCCTCATTTTCTTTATAACTTTATAGCTTTATTTTCTTCTCGTGTTAACCAACACTGTTACCGAAGTGCAAACTTCAAAAGTTCGAGCGGAACGACGGAGTGTCGGTGAACGTGATATGATATTACTGTAGCAACACGAACGCTTGCAGTTCTGAGCGAGAGGGAACAATGAAGGAACGCGTCCTCCTTCTCACACCGACAAACACACAGGTCCACACACAAATGCCCTTTAGTAGTACAATAGGATATTCCTATTTATTACGACGTATTTTACACGACAATATCCTTGTTACTGTATTCTTAATAAATTATAAAATGAGAACTATAATGGATGTCTACGTGTACATCGCATATATTTATCAGGAGGCTAAACCTTTTAGACAATTTGCTAATTTTTGTGTCTTATAATCCGTTCTTAATTGTATAAAGTTCACCAGAACGTTACGATCCAGCGTCGCCTGTAAAGATAAGACATAATAATTACTCCGATTATAATACGATTAAAAACACTGAATCTAATTCGTTAGAACTTACCAATTGATCTCCTGTACAAACTTGTTTAAGATTCTCCGGTTTGACTAATAATAAATTACATAAAGCGTGTAAAGTGTCGAACGAAGAAGTGACGACGTCGACTTCGAGTTCTTTCGCGCACTTGCGATACTCGTTCATGTCACATATCGCGCACATAGCACCAGCGGAATTGAATTGAAACTGTTGCAAATGATCGTAAATGACTTTGTGAAATCGTACTCCGAGCTCGGTCAGAACATTATTCAAATGTTTGCCGTCGAGAGTATTTCGAATATGTCGAATCATTCCAGTCACGTATTGAACCACTGTTAAACAAGCCGGAGTACTTAAAGTATCTACATCGGTATCGGGTTTAAAGTCAGTTTTTCGTTGCTCGTTTTGTAGATATATCTTGACCCAACCGACAATGGCATTTATACTTCGATCCAACCCTGTCTCCAGCTTCATATCAATTTGATCCAATACAACTTTTTTCTTCAGCATACACTCTCCGTGCTTCGGTGTAGATCTGGAACACGATTATTCTTTAAAATATATACGAAGCGCAAACGAGAGATTCGTCGAGCAAAACTCACGTGACGAGGGGTACGATGCTATCGTTGAACTGTTCCTCTAGCAAACGAATGATCGCGTTGCACTGACGTACAACGTTGAAAAAATGTATTTCGGGTTGAGTTCTGCTCTCGGGTATCGGTACGCTTTGTAAACCCAGTTCCAGGGCATAGTCCACGTGTTCGTTTATCAAGTATTGTAATAATATTTCGAATATTTGCATCACGTTTATCGGTACGTCTTCGGATTTCGATAATAGCTGACATCTTTGGAAAGCCAGTTTACTTCTTTGTAACAAAGCGATCGCCAGCTCCTCCGACAAAAATGTTTCACCGCCGTAGTTCTCGATCTGAGCAATGTTTATGTTGGTCCTCGCGCCCAACACTGCTTGCAAGTCTCTTCTCAACTCTTGGAAACCTCCCGTTTGCAACTGCTTCTTCTGATGATTTTTAGACTCGTAATATTCGATAAGGACGGCCGCCGACTTCTCCTTCAACGCCTTTGTCTCGATACTGAAACGTTATGTTAATCAATACTTAAAATTCATTCTCTCCCGAGAAGACGAACTTACACAATATAAGTGTCCAGATATTTTTGAAATATGTTTCTGGTCAATTTGGCGAGGTACGTATCGTCGGTACCCATATTAAACATTTTCAATTCAGTAGACAACTTTACAGTTCTCGTGTACAGGTCGTACAAATTTTTAAGATACTTGTCAGGATCAGTTTTATCTGCTAATTTAGCGACTGCATACTTTTGCAGCCTCAAATGGTAAATGTTCAACACGAATTTTGCCATCACCTGCTCAGGATTCGTGAAAACCTGTTGCATCAATTTGTGATACTTTGTACACATAGGTATTACGTCCTGGAAAACGTCCTTTCCGCCGAAGGATCCCATTTGACTCTGTTCTATAAATGCATCGATGCATTGAGAATAGCCCTTAAAATTTGCTAAAATCGATGCCAATTCCCTCATACGGTTAGCATCTTCTCTGTTGTGCGCTCTAACGAATTCTTCTATAAGATTCCTTTCGATCTCATCGTATTTAACGGCAATCTTCTTCTTTGCGTGATCAAACTTTTCAGACGGCAGTTCTTGCGAGATAAGGTGTAGCTTTTGTATCACGTCCGCCGCTTCGTCCAACTGTCGCACAACAAAGTACATGTAATAATCGTGACTTTTATGACAATTATGCTTCTATAAAGAGCCATTTATTTACCAATGACTTGTCTGTAAAAATGGAATCTGTCAGAGGCCCGGGGCTCAGGAAGTCTGAAAAGTGTCTCATTAACTTCTGAGCCTCGACGGCCCTGGCTCTCGGCGTATTGACGCTCTCCAATTGATCCCCCAAGTGTAAAACTTTGGTGGCCACGAAATTTATTCTCTCGTCTAATTGATGAAACAGTTCGATAGAATGTTTATTTCTTTCTTGTAATTCGAATACTTCGAGCATGTGCCTCGCTTCTTCGTCCCTCAGTGCCGCCTCGAGTTTATCACACTTTTTCTGTTGCCGTTCTTGCAGAATCTGCAGGTCCTTGATCGCTTGTAAGAACGTCTCGTGCACTGTCGTGGGATCAAAAAACGTTTTACCACCGTCTTTCGTCGTGTCGTTGACCGTTCTCCAAGCGAGCCTTTCAACAAACTCTTCGGGATCGAAAGGATCCTGTGAAAATACGACAAAGGCATCTTGATCACTGATTTTATGTAAATCTACGACGCGTAGGTTCGGCTCGTCAGTTTAATTTTTACTGTACCTGCTCTAATTCTTTCATATATTGTTGCATCATTTTGACGAGGTTTTGTTGATGACAATCGTCTATCAAAATAAGGTTATAATTTTACTGCTATGCAAATGCTTTTATTTTGCAATAAATAGCGATTAAATAAATTTCTAATTTACATAGATCGACGATACAACTATCATTGTTCACTTATCATAACGACTACAGCTCCTGTAAAAGCTGTCTCGTTCTTTTGTCGTTTAGCAGCTCGCATAGCCCTTTCCTTGTCTTGCAACAGCTATAATCGTCATTATGAGGCCTCTCCCAAAAGATAATTCTGTTTCAATTGCATACAGCGAATCTTATCATATTTGTACCCATTCTACAGCTCGATAACTTTTTCAATATCAGATCAAACAAGTTAATATTCTTTGAAGTATTAGCTGGCTTATGTATATATATATATATATATATATATATATATATATATATCGAATGACTACCGAGACCTGCGCGCATAGTCGTTGTTCAAAGTTAGAGTTAGAAGAACGCTTGTTCTGATTAAATTGATTAAAATCAAAGTAACGCGATTAGTTTTGCTTTAATATAATAAAATACGAAAATGATCCACTCACAATTAGACAAGTTGTTTATTCTTTTGTAATAATACATTTTTACTTGTTACTTATTGTTACATGAATATTCTCATGAAGTGTGTCTCGTATATTTCTATTGTCGATCTACGTTATAAACTGACGTTATAATAAAAGAAATTCACCGTGGTTTCGAAATACTCTTATTCAAATTTCATATCTTTTTTAATCACAGTACAAAAGCGAGATTAATTGGAATCGCGACACGTACGAGCTTTGTACAAAATATTTTTTTGTTTAATAAAAATTAGAGTAATATATGTGATATACAAAGTCTTTTTGGTATTATTATTGCATAGCGTAGTTTTATTTGAATAATCAAATTTTATTCTCCTCACCGTAAGAAAACAGAAACAATTAATGTAACTCTCGTGTGTATGTAATCTTAAATAATATTAAGTATGTTCTCTAAACAAGTGACCAACCTGTATATAAAAGAAACGTACAAGAATTTCAGTAAAAATGTTATCTTACAAGTTCGTATAAAATAAACAGTTGTGTGTTAATAAAAATCTATTTCGCAGGATAAAAGACATTGAAATTTATCGAACGCCAGAATGTGTTACAATGTTCAATTTTTGTACACAGCACGATTTGATAAAACTTCCGTAACTTTCGTAAAAGTTGCAGCCGATACGTGTGTAACTGTATGCAATTACTCTTGTACATACAGGTGTGCAATTTGCCATTTCCTCCTGGATTAGCATTGAAATATTTATTAGTTATACAATGTTATTAAATTACACTAACGAGTACTGAAAAAAGAACGAATAGGCAGCGGCGGCGACGGCGTGTTTCAGTACATTGTTAATCTATTTCTCGTTCCCCTTCGAGAGCTTGGAATTAAGTATGGAAAAATGTCTGGATAGTACAAAGGGTAAGAACGACGCCCTTCTAAGACAAAAAAACATTCAATTATACATGTTACAATTACGCTAAAAAATAAAAGTGCTTATCTTTATAACCACAATACATAATTATTATATTTAATTTATTTTATATAAACGGGAATTGCCGATAAATGTATCATTGCGTAAAGTCAATGATCCTCGATGCTAATTCGACAAATTCTTTCTATAGTCGATCTTTTTGCACTAGATATTAGCATGTGAATAATTGTGTTCTCCTTTGTTGGAAAAACGACAGAACGAAACTTGTTTTATTCAACTCTGTCACAGAGTCGGTGGTCCATAATTGATAATATTTCACATGTCGTTTCTTTCTTATTGATATAAACAGAAACTTCCATAATCTTCATGCTCCTTCTGGTAATGTTTTTTTTCATTTTTTTTTTGTTTTGAATCGCAGTAAGAAACTGCCACCACGTAAGACGTCCTTCTGCAATAAAAAAAGATTTGATATCAATACCCGATACGTATCGACTTATAAAATGAACTCTTCCTCATTCGTAGTGGAAAGCTTACTTTGGTTACAGAAACGTAGAATTACATTTCTCAGCAGCACCCAGACTTGGAGGATTCGATCGGACGTCCGTGTTCTATTTTCACCTTATTTGCTGGGTCGCTGTTTCCACTTGACGGAGGACCCACTCTGAGTTTTATTTCTGCGGCCATTGTCATGAAAGCCTGCTCCACGTTCATTGCATTCTTCGCCGATGTTTCCAAGAACGGTATGCCAAGTTGGTCTGCGTATTCCTATTCATATAAAATGTACCAAATTTTCCCAATGAGTACCGGCACACGACTTAAAGGTTAACATCGTTTTTCTGTCTCTCACCTTCGCCGTTGTATAGTCAACGACTTTCTTGGTGTGAAGATCACATTTGTTGCCGACCAGCAGCTTATTCACGTTGTCACAAGCGTAACGATCAATCTCTTCCAGCCACTGTTTAACATTATTGAACGTTTCTTGGTCCGTGCAATCGTAGACGACGATAATACCGTGCGCACCTCTATAGTAAGAACTCGTAATGGTTCTAAATCTCTCTTGACCCGCCGTATCCCAGATTTGCAACTTTATCGTTTTCCCGTCCAGGTCGATCGTTCTTATCTTAAAATCTACGCCGATAGTACTAATGTAACTTTCTGTGTATGTATCGTCGGCGAAACGAAGTAAGAGACACGATTTTCCAACTCCAGAATCTCCAATTAAAAGCAACTTGAACAAGTAATCACTGTAAAAAGACATTTCTTACTATGGTTACACCAGGCTTTACATTACGGATTAAATACGCGAAACGTTAGACGTTTCGTTGTGAACATGAATTAGAAACAAACAGTTAGAAATCAAAGTTACATATTTCACAGACGTCTGTCATCTATAATTGTATCGTAAAATAGTTTTACCGTACTCCATTCCTAACAACACATTGATATCTGAACGTAAGGTTTGCAGAGTGTAATACAAAGAAGTTTGAACTTTGGCTCGTACATCAGTACATTTTACATTACCGCGTCTTACTTCTAACAGTCGTCTAAAATAGTTTTATGAGGAGGAGTACACCGATACAAAAGCAATGCAGTTTTCAATAAACAATCGATGTTAAAGATGAAGAAGAAATAATAGATAATAGAGGGAACGAATTTTCTAAAATATGGCTTGTGAACATGGACATAACTAGAGTGTGGGGGGGGGGAGAGAGTGAATCTGTCAGATAGCAATAGCAGAGTAGGAAACAAAACTCTTTCTCATTTAACACTACGCACGTTAATGTGCAAATAACATCGATCTGATCGATCCACATTCGTCGTTGTTAAAGTTACAAACGATTGATTACACGTTACTACGGAAAGAACGTTTCTAGAGATACTTATGTCTGCGCAAAAAATAAGTTTACTCACTACTCCGGATTCATTGTGGACATGCTACAATTGGAACGCGCTCGCTAATACCGTGTACCGTAGCTCCGGGTATCTAAAAACTGTACACGATCTAGTGTAAAAATCTCTAACGCGACGATACGAATTTCACAGATTACGTTCCTCGATACGAAAGAGCTGTAACAATGGCGGTCACGGTAACTCCTCCCAAACCAGCGAACGAGAGATGTCCACCATTGACGTAATGCCAGAATGGCAGCAGCGGAGCAGGTGCTGTTTCACTCCCTCTGACGACGACGACGACGACGACGACGACGACGGCGGCGGCGGCGACGGGAGACGAGCAATGAGCATTCGCAACACAAACAGAACGTCTGCGCACTTCTTGCCTTATTTTAGATTTTAGTGACCTTTTCCCCAGTTTCCCTACGCCGGGCGTCGAAATATTCCTCAAATCTTACAACACACTGCTCTCTTTCTCTCTCACTTTTTCATTTTCCTCGCAATTTTAGGAATTTATAATATGCGACGAACAGGTAACTGAAGATTCCTGCAACTATGATATATAAGCGTTGTGATTACATTCGCTGAATTCTATGTTGATATCTAATCTAATCTAATTCTATGTTGAAAATTATAACATAACTTCTTTATTTGTATTATGTACGTAATATAAAATAATAAGTATCTAAAATCACGGCTTCAAGATCTGTTCTCAACGTTTCCACTCGTTCTTCTGATCGCTTGTCGCTTGCCGCTTGCCAAAGGAATGATCATAGAAACGACCATTACGAACAGGTTCATATGATTACGAACTACAAATCTATATATATTTTACCTCTGTATTTTATAATAGTTTGTAAGCTTTTACTCTGGACCATATTTATTACAGTTTAACGAAGTTAATGTTATTCCAATTGATCAAGTCGATTCGGTGTCCATAGTATATTGTTCGTTATCTTTTTAAACTATAAATCTATGTTCTGCGCGCACGTATAATATCGTTGATATCGTATAAAAACAAAAAACTCGTGACACGATTTCACGTCAAGCTGCGACTGTCAATTTTAATCTACGTTTCTTAGTGTACTACGTTTCGATTTCGAGTAGAATTCGAATTTTATCGCATTTTTCTCAAACTTACGTTGACAAACGAAAGTAGGTATCTGTTATTATTACGTATGGTACGGTACGGAACACTGTATTCGAAACGTACGTTGGAAACTGTCAATTTACGAAGACATTCATCTTTCTTCTGTTTAGGTGGTAAAGGGCATTCAAGATATCTTTGGTATTAATGGAAAAGTAGAAAAGTTTCATTAATGTCGTCCACATGTTCATCCTCGCTTGAATTACATTTTCGGAGCGTGAACGGAGGTAGAATAAAGCTGATAGACAAGAGCGTGAAAGCTAAAAATGTTATGAAATTCGTCTTGTACAAAAATGTACGTTTAAACGCGAACGCGACTTTAATCTTGTTAGTTGGAACGTTCTTTTTGTGGAACGCGTTCAACATTTTCGTACCACTCGTCGTGTCGATTGTAATATTAACGCTACAATTCGTTAGCTTCGTCACATCTGTAAATAAAGGTGCGTCTAATGATCTTGAGCATTACAAATCCTTGAGCATTCATCAACTACAGGAATTACATCTTATTAAATTAAAGGAATTTTTGTTTCACAGATACGTTAACAGTCGTCGAGTTTGTCGGCATATATACCGAAGGAAAGGGAACATTTTATGGCTTGACTTCGTGCGAATTTATTCCGTGGGACACAGTTGAAGATATATTTATTAATGAAGTTATAACAGGAGTAAGTAACCACTTGTAAGAACCAAGTGTTCTCTGACACAAGTTTAACACGTCTGCTTCGATTTTCAGCAAAGAGTATTGTATTATCTCACAGTTATAGTAAAAGAATCGTTCAGTGAGAAGGATTCGATAAGATTGGTTCCTTTATTTAAGAACCTTGTACCAGAGAGAAAATGCCTGGAATATATGTACGAAAGACTAACTGGATTGATTGGACCCAGAGAGAGGAGAATCCCAACTTAACAGTACCTGGTTCTTACTGGCTATGTCACAAAAATGACATATACAAGTTTATTTTTAGATATCACCGTGCCAACAGGTAATTTTTTTTAACTAACACTTTTCCCGGTGGAATAGTTTTGTAAATACGTATCGTTTGAAGGAGCGTAACCGAGTTTAGTTTTGGTAAAGAATTGATGAAAGTGATCAGGAAGATCATAAAGAATCTACCGGCGCAAGGGCAACAGTTTAGTACGAGCCATCTTCTAATTACGTTCAGTATCCTTTACCTAATGTGCGACGCCGTTTTTACGATACTACTCGACTACTCTTTCTTAACTCTCTCTCGTGATCAAACAGATCTGACGTGGTGGAACAAGCAGGACAAACTTTTTGCGCTACTGAAGTTTAACGACCGATCAGTTAACACGTTTCCTCACGCATTTATTTTAACAATAAAACTGAACAGCCCGCCTGATTCGGAAAAGAGTTTTAAATCCCCGCCGTTGGATCACTTGGACCGTTACCGAGATCAAGACCAAGAAAGTGTATGTACGAACGAAGATACGAATAAACTTGATAACAATTTGAATGTATCGTTTGAGACACCTGCGACCTCCGAAAATAATATACCGTTAAACGATGAAATAAACGACAATGATTTATCGGTGGGCGGGACCGAGTTAGAAGATGGAAACGTTGAACACGTATCGTCTCCAAAGAGAGACGGTGCAGTGGACGACGAGGAGAAATCAAGTGAACAGGATGCAAGAGAAGATCCGGACGAGCAGATCATCGTTTCAAACGCTAGTAGAACGTTGAATGACGATACTCCAGTTGACGACAATAACGTTGACTCTGCTAATCTGCCATATCAGTATTTAATAGAAAAAGAAATAGAGACTACGGGACGAGATACGAGAAAACGTAAACTCGGAGCAGAGGACGGAACCGACGACGCTAGAAATTGTGCAGAGTCACAGCCGGACGGACACCTGCAAGATTCGGCTCGTTCTAAGAAGAGGAAGTACGAAGTGGACAATTCTCAACAACGATCCTCTGATATTACAGATTTAGTGATGGAAGGATTAATGTTCACGATCCGTCAGGGACGGGACACCGTCGCCGTTATAGAACAAAAGACTAAACTGGAAATGGACGAAGTATTGGAGAATTCGGAGAAAGTTGAGACCGAGGAGGGTGAAAAACGTTTGCGAAATTCTAGTTTACTCGGCCTGGAAAATCTGATAACGATGATCGAATTCCCAAATGGAAATAAATTCGAAAGTAAACGTCGAATCGCCGAAGAGCACACTTGGATGAATCGACGATCGTTAGACGATAAAATTAATGAACGCGGTGTCGTGGCTGATTTCAAACGCGCGGAGCGTCAAACTTCTGGCGATTCTGCCTTAGCCGGTACGAGCAATGATTACGTGGAACCCGGGGAACGTGTCAAATCTATGGGAGAGGATAAAGGGGAACATGAAAAAGAACGAGAACAGATCGAAGAAGAGCAAAGGGAGACGAGAGAAGAAGAAATGGAAACGGTAGCGGAAGAAGACGAAGACATTATACCCGAAGCATTGCAAAACGACGTCTTACAATCTTATCTCTTGCGATGTTCGCCGCAAAACAACAATATGAATTGTAAATATATGTCGCCAGACAAAACAGACGAGTTGACGAACGAGAGTTTAGAATCTGTAAATAGATCGAGTTCGCGTAGTAATAGGAAATCAAAAATAAATACCCCGATAATTATTTCGAATCAACTTATCACTATCAACGAAATACCTTCTTCGTTACGAGAAATACTGAAAGACAGATTGTCGGACGATCACGTTCCTTCGAACGATCGAAATGAAGTGAACGAGGCAAATGAGATCGAAACACGGGAAAAACAACAATGCGAAGAGGATGAGAAACGACTCGAAAGCGATAGTTCAAGTACTCCGTGTACAGAACGGATAACTGTAAATGACGACAGAAACACTGAAAGAGATCGTGAGAGCGAGCTGTCCGCACCGGTAGAGCCTGACACACCTTTTTCTAATGTTACGGGAGAAAATGTCGAGCTAAACGAGGAGGTGTCAAAAGAGGGGAATAAAATCGAACGTTCGTATTCGGGTAAATTGAAAGATATTACAACAGTCTTTCATAAGAAAATGGAATATCTACGGAAAAAGCAAAACGCGAGCGAAAAGTCTCTTAGACCGCGAAGAAAATCGTTACATTTGCAAAGTGCCACCGGTGATTGCGAGATGCATGTACAAATGTCAAAATTCATCGAAGATATTACACGGGGTGCTAAGGTTCTTGTAAAACGCATAGACTTGAATAAATGTTTATGACTCGAACGTAAATCTGGAGTAGTACTCCCCTTTACAACGTGAACATGATTTTTAATCGTATTGTACGAATATTTATGAACACTTTAATTTATGATTGGAACAGTCATCGATACTATTTTTTATGTAACGCTAGTGTAAATAAATGATATACGAGCATAATAATATTTAATTTTCTAGTAATTTGTTTGTAGAACACTGCTTTTCTCTTTCAATTTGCTCCACGACGCCTTTCAAATTGTCCAACGTGCTTATAACGTTTTTCAATTTGGAGTCTAAACGGTCGAACCGTATTTCGTCTTCGTCAATATCGAAATCCAAACGTTTTTCTTCCCGTGAAGTCGGTGACTCGTCTGGTACTACAGCCGGCTTTCGTAACACCTTTGACATCTGCAAAAAATGAAATTATTTGCTTATTGAACTGCATTAGTTCGAACGAAAGCATCGAACTCGTCGCAAAGTCCAAATTCATTATGCGGAAAAAAGCTATTTACGTTTATATCGTTCTTGATTTGAATACATTTTTTAAGTTCATTGACACAAAGCGATGGAAATTGCTCTCTGGCATCGCATAATTCAAAGACAGCGTCCTCGCATTGTTCTTCAAGATTTTCTGGAATACGGAATTTAAAGAGAAATAGAATTCGTTTTTCTTTCAAACTTGCATTCGTTTTCATATTTTTTACTTACCCATCGTTCGAAATATTCCAAGTNCAAACGCGCGGAGCGTCAAACTTCTGGCGATTCTGCCTTAGCCGGTACGAGCAATGATTACGTGGAACCCGGGGAACGTGTCAAATCTATGGGAGAGGATAAAGGGGAACATGAAAAAGAACGAGAACAGATCGAAGAAGAGCAAAGGGAGACGAGAGAAGAAGAAATGGAAACGGTAGCGGAAGAAGACGAAGACATTATACCCGAAGCATTGCAAAACGACGTCTTACAATCTTATCTCTTGCGATGTTCGCCGCAAAACAACAATATGAATTGTAAATATATGTCGCCAGACAAAACAGACGAGTTGACGAACGAGAGTTTAGAATCTGTAAATAGATCGAGTTCGCGTAGTAATAGGAAATCAAAAATAAATACCCCGATAATTATTTCGAATCAACTTATCACTATCAACGAAATACCTTCTTCGTTACGAGAAATACTGAAAGACAGATTGTCGGACGATCACGTTCCTTCGAACGATCGAAATGAAGTGAACGAGGCAAATGAGATCGAAACACGGGAAAAACAACAATGCGAAGAGGATGAGAAACGACTCGAAAGCGATAGTTCAAGTACTCAGTGTACAGAACGGATAACTGTAAATGACGACAGAAACACTGAAAGAGATCGTGAGAGCGAGCTGTCCGCACCGGTAGAGTCTGACACACCTTTTTCTAATGTTACGGGAGAAAATGTCGAGCTAAACGAGGAGGTGTCAAAAGAGGGGAATAAAATCGAACGTTCGTATTCGGGTAAATTGAAAGATATTACAACAGACTTTCATAAGAAAATGGAATATCTACGGAAAAAGCAAAACGCGAGCGAAAAGTCTCTTAGACCGCGAAGAAAATTGTTACATTTGCAAAGTGCCACCGGTGATTGCGAGATGCATGTACAAATGTCAAAATTCATCGAAGATATTACACGGGGTGCTAAGGTTCTTGTAAAACGCATAGACTTGAATAAATGTTTATGACTCGAACGTAAATCTGGAGTAGTACTCCCCTTTACAACGTGAACATGATTTTTAATCGTATTGTACGAATATTTATGAACACTTTAATTTATGATTGGAACAGTCATCGATACTATTTTTTATGTAACGCTAGTGTAAATAAATGATATACGAGCATAATAATATTTAATTTTCTAGTAATTTGTTTGTAGAACACTGCTTTTCTCTTTCAATTTGCTCCACGACGCCTTTCAAATTGTCCAACGTGCTTATAACGTTTTTCAATTTGGAGTCTAAACGGTCGAACCGTATTTCGTCTTCGTCAATATCGAAATCCAAACGTTTTTCTTCCCGTGAAGTCGGTGACTCGTCTGGTACTACAGCCGGCTTTCGTAACACCTTTGACATCTGCAAAAAATGAAATTATTTGCTTATTGAACTGCATTAGTTCGAACGAAAGCATCGAACTCGTCGCAAAGTCCAAATTCATTATGCGGAAAAAAGCTATTTACGTTTATATCGTTCTTGATTTGAATACATTTTTTAAGTTCATTGACACAAAGCGATGGAAATTGCTCTCTGGCATCGCATAATTCAAAGACAGCGTCCTCGCATTGTTCTTCAAGATTTTCTGGAATACGGAATTTAAAGAGAAATAGAATTCGTTTTTCTTTCAAACTTGCATTCGTTTTCATATTTTTTACTTACCCATCGTTCGAAATATTCCAAGTTGTCGCACGTCGTTTTCCCCAATTAAAATTGAAGATTTGAAATCTGAAGTAGTTCGATGGGTTCGATGTTCAAAATATTTAACTGTCGAACTGTCAACAACAGGCAGACGAGAGGTATTCGTAGCACTTCCACTCGCTGAATAAAAATTTAATTTTTGCATTCGTACATTCCAACTGCGAGTCGAGAATGTGGGAAAATGTTCCCATTTTCATCTCAGGTCATAATAAATACAACGGTGAAAACAAAACGGAGGTATATAGGCAAAGTGATGGTAAAATGAGTCATGCGCGAGCGTATAAGGCTGCGTTGGGCTGCGTCGTGCACGAGGACCAAAACGGTAAATAACAACGACAATATAAAAAATAAATCTGTCACGTTTAATTCTCGCCTCTACGCCACTCNAGGACCAAAACGGTAAATAACAACGACAATATAAAAAATAAATCTGTCACATTTAATTCTCGCCTCTACGGACTGAGTCGCTTGTTCGTGCTTGTTCAACAGTCGATCGAATGATAGTGCGTAAAAGCTTTACGTTTAAACAGTGGTTATCCTCCTGAAGCAAAATGTGCGACGACGAACAGAGTTCCACTCAAACGGATTCCCGATTGTCTTTGTCGGATCTTCCGGTCGAGGTTCGTACACGCCAATTTTTACGATTATAATTAATTATTATTGGTACGCGACAAGGAACGACGCACGTCGTTTCGAAGAAATTAATACGGAATCGTGTGTAGGACAGAAAATTGCTTGACACTTATCGAGTCGTTCGAGATTAAACTTGTTATTAGGCGAATCGCCTAGTACATCGGGTGGAGTGCGATAGAATGAACAATTTGACACGGGCACGTCCTTGAATCGTCCTTGTTCGTTTCGGTAACGATTCGACAAACAGCAATTGTTCAATTAAGTTTCACCGAAGTAAAAGTACGGAGTTGAACAAACTCGGTCGGCAGCGAGCTATGACGAATGCCACTTAAAAAAAAATTCATGTTTATCCCATTATATTTATTTCAGATATTCTTCCATATATGCTCCTTCTTGGACGCGTCCACACTGGTGCACGGATTGAGCTTAGTGTGTAAACAGTTTCATCAAATTTTAAATGACAACTTGCAATGGAGAATGAGGACAAGACAGATTTGGCCAGATACTTGTTATCCGGTTCTGCCTCCTGGTTAGCTCTAAATTGATAGCACCTTGTGTCTTGCACGACCAATCATTCTGTAAATAAATAAAACACCATTTACTTATTATACGCAATATCTAGCGCTATTCCTGTCGATAGGCACGAACAATTTATGAACGAATTTTTACATTGTACATGCAGATCTTCCAAAGTTAATCTTGTGGCATTACTTTCTTAGGACGTGTCCTTATGTACGTGTATTTATAATGTGCTTAATTTTAGCTGACGACGACGAACTATTCTGGAAATTGTCATGCGTTGCATTAGAGAAACAGATATCGTTATGGGGAAAAAAAGATTCTATGGTAAAATTGTCGTTAGACAAAGTGCAGTACAGTACTATCGACGGTTTATTATTAATGCAGGCTAGTATCTCGTTTCGTGTATCTTGTCTTGAGACGGGATCGATAACGCAACTTTGTCTGATTGACGCAGGGCGGAAACATTTGTATATCTGGCGCCAGAGATCGATCTCTGGTATGTTGGAAGCTTTCTACCGAAAGAAACGAGTTGGACAGCTACAAGTCTATAGAGTTTGCTCACGACGGGTGGATTTGGGACCTAGCACCGATGGACAACATGATCTATAGTTGCAGCTGGGACCAGACCGTAAAGTCGTGGACGTTGACCAACACTGGTCTCGTTCACTTCAAAACTTACGAGATGTATGTGAAACCACGGCTAGTCATTTTCTTTCAACTCTCATTATGGGAAGGTCGAGCGAGGAAAGCACAAACCGTTTGGTTCTTAACAGATAGTCGACCAATAAAGTACGTTTCACGAGTACAGCGTTAAACAGCTAGTTTCCTAGAGAAACATATCAACGATCAACCGAGAAAATTTTGCTCTCACTCGCTCTGCCGCACACGTGACTGCGCGAAATATGACATCATTTTTAGCTGAGAATGTCTAATGTCGAACATCTTCTTCAGGAGCGTCACAGGCTCTGCTTTGCTGTGCGTCGCTTGCTGTCCAGAGCTGGCTCTCTTCGCCACGGGATCGTTCTGTAGAACCATCGTCGTATACGATCAAAGAGTAAACTATAAACCTGTTGTACACTATCGACCGCATAAGCGAGCAGTGATTCGACTGGTCATGAACTCTAACTTCATTTTATCCGCTAGCGAGGATAGAACGGTATCCGTATGGGATCAGAGAGCGGGAAGGATCATGGAAAATATCACGGTAACGATACGATGATAAAAATACGAGGATCGAATCGACGATTTAAACGATTGTTTCGTTTTAGATTTCGCAAGAATCGATTCCTCTGAGCATGTCCATGCAGCGGGACGTAGTTTACGTAGGAGACGGCAGCGCGAAGTTGCACGTACTCGATCCGAAAGCAAATTTTAAACCGGTCAAGTGCTACAGCACTGAACACAAAAAAGGTATCAATGGCATTCACGCTACACCCGGATGTCTGATTACGAGTTCTAGGGACGCGACAATACAAATTTCCAGTCCTACAGATCCTCCGCAACATCTGTGCACTTTAAATTCGTGTTACGGTGAAATAGCTAGCGTGAGTAGTCCACTCTGTCTCCTGACATGTTCTTGTCAACTTGTAAATTTGATTCGATTTATTTTAGACGGACTACTTGAACGACGTTCTCGCTATATCTGGTGCGGACGGACTTGAAATATGGAGGCCGAGGTCGTCGATGCAGTGTGCATGAACTTGTCGATAAGTCAATGATTACTGTGAGCACTTTGCCTTTCTACGCTGTATCTCCTTTGAATTTTAATAACGATTTATTATAAAAGTTATATAAAAATATATGTATAGACGAAACAAATGTGTAATAAACGCTTTGCTAAAAACGTCGAGTTTCCCTGATTGAAATTGTGTATATACTCCGGGTGAAATCGTAGTATATGTTAGGTAGTCGATAAACTTGGCGTTAAAGAACGAAGAGCATCCATCATCTTTCGTTGATGAGGTGACGAATTTGAAAAAGTTGCCAAAATCCGAACGGCAGACCGATCGATGTCACTGGCATCGCCGGAAGTGTTCGTCTGCTAACCGCACCGAGAACGTTCAATTGTCCGTCCGTATGAATTATGCGAAAATGGAATATCGTTGTGAAACGATGTTTAATATCCGTCCGATTGGCCCGTATGATTAATCGCAGGTTCGGGAACAGGGTTTGGGGACGATTAAACGAATAATCGTGTCGTCGCGCGCCGGTATTCCAATGCTTTCGTGGCCAGGTAGTGGGGGTAACCGTGGGGAGCTTCCGTTTATCTGCGAGGTCAGAGAAGGCTGGCTGCGTTCAGTGGTGCTGTTGAAAAACACGATGAAAATGGCGTGGCAACCGCAAGAGGAAGGACTTAGACAAATCTTGACGCTCCTCAAGGAGTCCCAGAGCCCGGACACGGTCACGCAACGTGCCGTGCAAGAAGTATCCTTTCCTTATTCGATCGCGAATCGTTTTGTGCTATGAAAAAATTCGTTCGGCCGATTTTTATTCCCCGGTGCTGTACACCCGCGACGCGGCAACGAAGAAAAGCGGGTAGGTCCGATCAATGGGGCGTACGTTTCCACCGTGATAGAATCACCGTGGTGTTCTTCGGTCGGGCCCGGGAACGTGCCGAGATATTACCGACGATTCCCGGACGGTTCGGGAGCCTTTTTCGTNACGCGGCAACGAAGAAAAGCGGGTAGGTCCGATCAATGGGGCGTACGTTTTCACCGTGATAGAATCACCGTGCTGTTCTTCGGTCGGGCCCGGGAACGTGCCGAGATATTACCGACGATTCCCGGACGGTTCGGGAGCCTTTTTCGACGCTCGCCCAGATCTGGGACGGCAAAACGTTCGGCGCGCTTTTGCGCAGCCTGTCACGGACCCTCTTTTCTCTCGTTCGACAACGGTTCGACCGATAAACTGTTGAAATATTCGCGTTCCAACGATTACGGTTTTCCGCGGACACGCGTCACCGTCGCGAGACGGTCACGCGTTCATTTTGACGGGCCCGTCGTTACGGTTACAACGTCCGGAACACGAGAGAAGAGTGGCTCGCCAGACGTTGATAGCTTTTTCTCGAACAACACGTGAGTTATGCTCAAGCGCCAAGAAATATGTTAACGATACAGGGGATAGCTGTCGCGGGGCGCGTCAGAAATGCCGTTAGTGTCGGCGTCGAGTTTGTTTTCTTGACGTCGTAATCGATAAATCTTGTATATAGTTTCGGCCATAATATTAATTAAATGCTTGCAAGTGACATGTAGAAACAACTGTTCGCGGAACACGTTTGTCACAAATGATATAGTTGGTATAGTGAACAGTGGTACACGGAACATTTAATTTTTTTCGCACTCTTCTCGTGTCGTATTCGTACGTACTACACACGTGCACGCATTTCTATATCGCAAGTTTTATAATTTCAAAATGGAACGAACAGTGTCCATGTAATTTAGAAAAGTTCGGTTTGATTATGTAATAATGCGAGGATAAACAATTGTAGTCGTGCAAACGTAAAGTACGTTTCTTGTTTCTAAACGTATCGTATATCAATGCGTATACACGATCGTTCTCCTTAACTTTTCCTTAACAATTTTCTTCAGAAATTAGAAGAATTGAATACATTTCCAGACTTCAACAATTACCTTATTTTCGTTTTAACTAAACTCACGTCAGAGGGTAGGTATTTCCAGTATACAATTTCTTTTGTTCGTCACCCCTGGGTTTATTTAATTGTATCTCTTTCTTCAAGACGAACCCACGAGGTCTCTAAGCGGACTGATATTGAAAAATAACGTCAAAGCTCATTTTTACAAGTTTTTACCCGAAGTCACAAATTTTATAAAGCAAGAATGCTTGTCGGCAGTCGGAGATCCGTCGCCTCTGATCCGCGCGACTGTCGGCATTTTGATAACTACCATTGCATCCAAAGGTATAGTCGTCGTGTCTAACACTAACGATTAAAATGAACGACGCGGTGTTACGAGACTTTTCCTTTGAAACAGGTGAATTGACCAGATGGCCGGAGCTACTGCCCGCCCTTTGTCAAATGTTGGACTCGCAGGATTACAACGTTTGCGAAGGCGCGTTCGGTGCTCTTCAAAAGATATGCGAAGACTCTGCAGAGATACTGGACTCCGACGCGCTCAATCGACCTCTGAACGTTTTGATCCCCAAGTTCCTGCAATTTTTCAGACATTCGAGCCCCAAAATTCGATCGCACGCCATCGCCTGTGTCAATCAATTTATCGTCAATCGCACACAGGCCTTGATGATTCATATAGACAGCTTTTTGGAGAACCTCTTCCACTTGGCCAACGACGAAGATCCCGAAGTTAGAAAAAATGTTTGCAGGTACGATACGCAGAATCTCTGTCTCCTCCGTCTAAAGTGTATCAAACGATTTATATTGTGTAACGTTCGTTTTATGATTTCTCTCCATAGAGCTTTGGTTATGTTGCTTGAAGTTCGAATGGATAGATTGATACCACATATGCATAATATAATAGAATACATGTTGATGAGGACTCAAGATCCCGACGAGGGAGTTGCTTTAGAAGCTTGTGAATTTTGGCTTTCGCTAGCTGAGCAACCAATTTGTAAAGAAGCACTTGCACCACATTTACCCCGTTTAGTCCCTATATTGGTAGGTAGCGTGTGAGATAAACAAAAATGCCCCAAATAGAATTGCGACGAACTAACGAACGTTTCGACGTGAAATTTTCACAGGTGAGAGGTATGAAATACTCGGAAATCGATATAATACTCCTGAAGGGAGACGTGGAAGAGGACGAGATGATTCCGGACAGGGAAGAAGACATCAGACCGAGATTTCCCAAATCGAAGACTCATCACTCTCATCACGGCAGTATCAATAAACATTCGAACGAGAACGGAGGTTGCGACGAGGAGGACATCGACGCCGAAGACGGTTGCGACGACGACTCGTCGCTCAGCGATTGGAATTTAAGGAAATGCTCGGCAGCTGCTCTAGACATGTTGGCAAACGTGTTCAGAGAAGAACTGTTACCGGTTCTAGTACCGATTTTAAAAGAGACTCTTTTCCATCAAGACTGGGAGNAAATGCTCGGCAGCTGCTCTAGACATGTTGGCAAACGTGTTCAGAGAAGAGCTGTTACCGGTTCTAGTACCGATTTTAAAAGAGACTCTTTTCCATCAAGACTGGGAAATCAAAGAATCCGGTATATTGGCACTGGGGGCTATAGCGGAAGGTGAGCTCGTCAACAGTTTTTACGACGCAAAGAGACGACTTTTCTAAACGTCGATTTAACGCGTCGAACGTCGTTACAGGTTGTATGAGTGGAATGATTCCACACTTGTCAGAGTTAATTCCGTATTTAATTAATTGCTTGAGCGACAAGAAAGCGCTGGTGCGCGCTATCACTTGCTGGACCCTGAGTCGTTATGCGCACTGGGTCTGTGCGCAACCGCACGACACGCATCTGAAACCGTTGATGACCGAGTTGCTGAAACGAGTGCTCGATGGGAACAAGCGAGTCCAGGAAGCGGCGTGTTCGGCCTTCGCGACGCTGGAAGAAGAGGCGTGCACGGAATTGGTCCCTTACCTGGGATTTATTCTCGAGACATTGGTTTTCGCCTTCGGTAAGAGGCACGTCGATCTCTCGTCTATTTGTTCCGCTACTGATGATCTTTACTATTTGTCCAGGAAAATACCAACATAAAAACCTTTTAATATTATACGATGCGATTGGTACCCTCGCCGATTCCGTGGGACACCACCTCAACAAACCGGATTACATCAATCTTCTGATGCCACCGCTGATCAACAAGTGGAACGTACTGAAAGACGAGGACAAAGACTTGTTCCCGTTGTTAGAGTGTCTCTCCTCTGTAGCGACCGCGTTGCGATCCGGTTTCCTTCCTTATTGCGAACCAGTGTACAGGTGAATCTTCGACGGCGAAAATCGGTTGATCGGTGTTCGTACCTCGGTCGTGACTGATGTCTAAATTTGACGTGTACTTTTTGTAACAGGCGGTGTGTGTCCCTCGTAGAGCAGACGTTGAATCAACACATAGCAAATACCCAGAGCCCTGAACAGTTCGAGGCGCCCGACAAAGATTTCATGATCGTCGCGTTAGATCTTCTTAGCGGTTTAGCGGAAGGACTGGACGGTCACATGGAGAGCTTAGTGATGAACAGTAATGTTATGCAACTGTTGTATCAGTGCATGCAGGATGGTATGCCCGAAGTGAGACAAAGCAGTTTCGCTCTGCTAGGAGATCTTACAAAGGCTTGTTTCCAACACGTCCTCCCGTGCATACGTAAGCATATACAGTTCGTCCGTAATTTGTAATACGTTTATTTACTTGTCTAATTTGCAGCGGAATTTATGCCCATACTCGGACAGAACTTGAATCCTGAATTCATATCCGTGTGTAACAACGCGACGTGGGCTATCGGCGAGATCGCTATAAAACTTGGTAAAACATGTTTAAATAATCTGATTCGCGCTACGATTAGAATTGTTCGTTAACGCGTCTCTCTCTCTCTCTCTCTCTCGTTCTCAGGATCCGACACGAGCGCGTATATTCCATTGATATTGAATCAACTCATCGACATAATCAACAGACCGAACACGCCAAAAACACTTTTAGAAAATACAGGTGAGTATCTGTATAATATTCTCGATTACATTAGTTTCTTCTACACAGTATAGTACCATGGAGCATACTTTTAAATGGTAGGGGATAATGCGTAGTAAACTTTCAGTTTTTTCAGTATTGAGATAATAACCGATTACCGTTATCATTATCATTGTTACTATCACCCATATCTAAGTAGAAGTAAAGTACCTTTTACTTAGAAGTATGCTCTGCACACAATGGGGAAACTTTTCATTCGAGGCATCGTAACGTTCGCGCGGTGTCTCGATACGATTTGCAAATACTACTGTACAAAAGCCTTCTCACGCGAGACCAGGACAATTTTGTACTCGTTTCGTTTTCAATGAGAAGTCTCCCAAATATACAAAGAACAAGTCCTCACGTTAGATTCAGCATATTCGGTGGCATACTTAAAAATTTAGGTGCATTTTCTGTAAATGATTTTGATCGAAGGTAAATAACCACACAGACCGACGACTTCGAGTGGTTCGACCTAAAACGACCACGCTTGCACGTTTCTTTATCAGCGGGTTTATTAAATTCTTAGTATCTGTATATTGGACCTGATTTAGTGGTGTGCGATTGCCTGCAGGCTTTACACGGCTGTACGGCCATGAGAAACATACCGCAATTCGATATTACTATGCTTGCATCCGTCTAATTGCCCCAGATATTGTTTCGACGGCGGTGTATACCTTTTTAAATTGGCCTATATATACAGTTCACGAGAAAAATTCTTTAGTTCTGTGTTTCTTTGTTGATTCTGATTTATATATATGATATCTGATATATTTATTGGTAGAGATTATTACTCATGTTCATATATATCGGTTTTTTATCGAATTCATGGGCTCGCACGCTGCTATCTAATTTTTATTATTGTTTCAGCAGCTACAATAGCACGGTATTGCCTATGTTCATTGTCGGTATTTCATATGTTTCTCACCTCTGTTCCCACTGTCTCTCTCTCTATTGATTGTCAATACTTATAATTGATTATTATTGATTATTATAAATTGGTGGTGTTGATACAAGTTCACTAAAGATAATAGACAGTACCTACGACATATAATTCGCCTGAGTTGATCGTTGGTTCGCTATCAGTTTGTCTTATTGTTTGTGTTTCCGGTCACTTCACTACACTTCACTTGTCTACTTACCGAAAATGAAAATGAAACCGTAGCCATAACGATCGGTCGCCTAGGTTACGTGTGTCCCCACGACGTCGCCCCCATGTTACAGCAGTTTGTCCGACAGTGGTGTGTAAATTTCTTTATTATTATATTCTATTAATTATATTATATACCTTCTATTTTTATTAGCACTTTATTATATTATTCCCGTACTCTCTCTCTCTTCAGTAACGTTGCATTCAGGGCCTGCTAAGAACTCTTGCGCAAGAACATCCTTAGTAGCCGGTCCTATAACGGAGTCCATAATAATTTTATTTTCATATATATATTATCAGCGATAAATTACGATCCAGACGATGCGCGCTCTACGTCTCTAGTTAAACGCGGGCACACAAAGTTTATCCTACTTACTTAGTACTGCTATACTTGCCCAACGGTTTTTGCAGTGTCGATATACTCTTTAAATTTACTTTGTGCATTTAATTTCTCGCCATCATGCAAGTATGTTATGGGCTCTTAATATTATGCCGTTTAATACTGTATAGGGTAGGTTTACATTTGTCACGTTCCTTTTTTCAATTAGGTCTGTGTAACAGTTAGCTACTGTGTATAATTGGCTTGCATTCGAATTTAGAGACATGTATCCAGTGCCGCATTTACACATTGTCTCGTTACGAGGCCTCGGAGATCGACTCGTCCCCGTAGCTCGCGCTTAGCGCGTTTCACGGTAAATGCGGCCCTGCACGTACATTTTCTTACATAATACTTATCACTGTGTACAGGTAGTTTCAATCAGGATCGTCCTGCTTGCATGTAAATTAACTTTGTATCGATGTCTATGTTGAATACATCTTCTTAGTTATGTCGTTGTTACCGCGATTACCGTCGGTGTCTCCTCTGTTCGCCGGGATCGAGAACAGCAGAAAGTTAAACGAGATGATGTCAAATGTAAACCGAGCCTGGATTAATAATAATCGTGCCGATATTATACGATCACGTCGAAATGCTAGAAAATGATACAAAATTATTCACGGGGAACTCTGTCCTACGATCGGATCAGATCGATTTCTTTTTTCTTTTTTCCTCTCTAGATCGAAAGTTTGAATTTTATCATTTTTTAGCACTACGAAACGTAACGAAGGTAAAGTTTGGTAAAACGTAGGATGTCTAAGTAAATAGGACTGGCCTCGAGAGAAAACCACGTTAATTGTTAGCTATGAAGATCGTGTATAACTCGTGGGAATGAATGTCGTATCGAGTGATTAGTTAAATATCATTTTTTCCCATGATCATGTTCTTATGAATGTGAATAGTATTAATTGAAAAGAAGGTAACTTCATCGTAATCGCGTTCAGTTGAAATCTGGTGACTCGTCGTCGTTTACGTCGACGAAAACCCGTTGCATTCGACTGTCGTACACAGATGAGCGTACCTTCTTCGCAAATCGCGTTCGCGCGATTCTCTTTTTTAACGCGCCCCCGTCACTCGTCAGGTGTACTTCTTTACGGAGCATAAGGGACAACGAAGAGAAGGATTCGGCGTTCAGAGGTATGTGTCAGATGATCACCGTAAACCCGGCAGGTGTTGTAGCCGATTTCATCTTCTTCTGTGACGCCGTTGCCTCGTGGGTCACCCCTAGGGAAGACCTCAAAGACATGTTCCAGAAGGTATGACGCAAAAGTCCTCGTTTCGTCCTCGGTCTGTGTCACTCGTAAACATGATCTGTCTTGTCTCGTTGTCAGATTCTCCACGGATTCAAAAATCAAGTTGGCGCGGAAAATTGGAAACGATTTTCAGATCAATTCCCACCGCAGCTCACCGAACGGCTCCATAACATGTATGGCGTCTGAGCAGCCCCGCCTAAATGCGGTGAGTCGATCTCTATCTCTCTCTCTCTCTCTCTCTCTCTTTTCTCTACTCCCGCGTTCCGTTGTTTGTTTCTGCGAGACAATAGCAATTTTATTTCGACGACCGTCGGCCGTGTTACGCGACCTACTCAAATTCTACTAACGGTTTCACGTATTAATATACGGAGTATAGCGAAGATCGCTTAAGTGTGCATGATCTCGTTTTCGGTGTAAAGAATGTGAAATTAAATAAATGAAATAATATGCTTGTGTGTATTGCAGAAGGCCGCTTTATGGGGCAGGCCGAAACGGGGTTGGGCGGGAAACAGAACAATGGGTGGACAGGGTGGGTGGGTGAAACCACGGCCTCTTCTCATCGACATCGTTGTCGTTACCGTATTATGATGGTCACCGCCGTCGGGCTCTCGGGGGAATTGATAACGCGCGATCAGAGCTGCAGCCGGCGAGAATAAAACGAGGAAGAACAAAAGAGCAAAAACCTGATAATACGAAATGAGAAAATGAAACGAAGAAAATGAGAACGACAAAATAACAACGACAAAATGTCATGGGCCGAAATGCAACGCGTGGGTGGGCGGGTAGGGGGGCGGGATGGGTGGGAGGGAGGTATCGCGATGGGGTCACCGACCGCTTTACACAAGCAAAAAAGGTATCGTAAACTTCGACGCTAAACCGCATTGCAAAACGATATAAAACGAAAAACAAACAAAAATGGTACCTTAACGTAGTGAACAAAAAACCTACACGCTGTACACTCCGTTTCCGTTAGCGCTGTGTAACACTGTCAAAGTGTTTGATTCTCGCATATTGAAACGAGACGAGAAACTGCTGGGCGGCCAACTAGCCCGGCTCGTTGAACGAAACCGAATTTCTCGATCAACGCGGATAGAGAAAACCAAGTAATATACATGTATGTGCGGAACGTAAACGAAACAAGATACGAATTAAAAGGGAGAATCGACGATACGAAAGAGCATAGATCTCACGTTATAGAGCTTGGTGAACTACTGTGATCGAAAATTCATACATTAGAGTATTGTTTCTCTTTTTTTTTTCTTTCTCTCTTTTTTTCAGAAAAGTAATGGGGGGCGCAGCGCACTACTCCTCGACGAATCGGGTAGAGCTTTTAGACGACGGTAGTATCGCTTGTTTGATATACAGCTAACAGATAGACGAGTATGTTATTAGAAATTTCATAGTGTACAGACGGTTTTTGAAAGTATGTATTTTTATACGTTGAAACTCAATATAAACGCAGAGAAAGTGCCATTCCGTTCGTTTTCCGAACCAAAATTTTTCTGCTTACTTTATTCTCTCCTTGCTGATTGTGATATTAGGTTTACACGACGCTGTCGTCATGAAACACATTTCAAGTAGATTAATATATACATACATATATAATGAACGGGGGAATATGTATTTATATATTGCTGTTGATTATATATATATATCGAACATGACGTTTTAACCCACAGACCATTTTGTGATTATTTTTTTGTTAAAGATATTAAATTAGGATCTTATTAGACGTTAGTGTAAATAGATAAAATACATTTTAGAGTGGAGGATTTTGTTGTCATCATGGGTATTTCAAATTTCTCGCTCACGCATCACACACACCTCTTGAAACTTTTAAAAACTAAACGAGAAGAACGTGTCTCTCGTACGATCCACAGAGTTTTTGAATCTATGACGTGAAATCTATAGCGAAGTCTTAGGAAAATTCTTCTCTATTTTTTTTTTTTTAATGCACTCTCCGATACGCCGCTGATCTCCAGTTTCGTTCTCTCGAAATCTCTTCTCGCGTTTTACTTTTCCAAATCCGATCGGGCACCGCGAGTCGTTCCGGTTCGTTTGTCTCGGGGGCCCGTTCAAAGAGCGAGCACTTTTTAATTTCAACGAAAAGTGCGTGCGAAGACCGCGTCCGTCGCTCTCGTAAGTAGAACTGCGTAAATCAGACAGAAGTGGAACGTTCGGAACGATTCGACCTGATCTTTGAGTTGCATAAAAACGCGTTTAGGACGACGAGGAACGAAAACAAAGACGACAGCTAATAAACAAACGGGTTTGTCGAGACCCGTGAAGTCTGCGACAAACGAAAGTCAGTATCGATTTCCAGACCTTTTACGATTACAAGTGTAAACTGTAATGATTTTTTATTTTCTCTCTTTATTTGTTAATGATAACGTGCAGAAAATAACGAGTGAAAGGTACGAAAAGCTCAAGCGGAGATGATAAAGAAATTAATATAAGCTGACCGTCGTTGAGTCACTGTTGTCAATCAAACTTTGAAGTTTATTAATAAAAAGAAAGCAAAAAAAAGAGAAAAAAATATGAAAGAACTGGCGGGATGAACTAGCGCGGGCGAGATTGGTGTGAAGTAACAACGATTCTGTTTGCGCGACTCGTAAAACGAACGAGGCCGTCGTTCTCGGTCGAATTTTCAAGCGCTCTTCGAGCAGCGAACTCACTGGATCAAAAATTGTATAATCAGTTGTACGTACGGTCACGGCGACGCGCGCCTCACCAGTACGATCCGACAATGAGAATATATTTTCGACGACACCGTAGACTAAACGCCGAAGAAAAAGAGATTATTTTATTGTTCTATCTCGATCGAACAAAGAAAGGCGCACGGGAGTACTACGATCACGAGAAACGTGCCGTTTCTGTCCTTCTGGCCGTTTCGAACGGGAAACGAAAATTGGAAGACAAAACCGACGAGAGAATAACCACCGGAGAGAACAGAACAATCGATCGTACACGTATGTTTACATCCGTGGCCGCTCCTTCGACTCGATCCATGTTCGTCAATCGGCAACCATCCGATTGCCGGTTACTCTTTATCCCAATTTTTGGTCCTTTCCTTGCTCTGCCCGCGCCATGTTTGTGATATTACTATTTTTTATAATTACTTAAGGACTTGGAAGCGAACGGAAGGGAAGGGAAAAACGTGAATGAAGATCGGAGCCAACCGCGATCTCTCGACTCGAGTCCGCCAAATTCTCCCCGCGAGTAAATTTCGCAGCAACGCTTGAGCAAGGAAAACATTTTTTTTTTTATTACGCTCTACTATTACTTGCTTTTTACCGTATTGTAAATAATACGAACAGCGCCGACGTGTCGTTTTCTAACTCGTCCTCGTCGCAGAATCGACTAGTGTTTTAACGTATACACGTTACACGTACACAAAACACGAGTCTATGCAGGACGCGCGTGTATTTTTTAAATAGTTCCTAAGCTAGAGCCAGAACGGTTTTCAGAACGTTTCCGCGCGCGTACACGCGAGATACATATATTTATAATAGACCTATATCTCTCTCTCTCTCTCAGGTCGTCCTGATTCAATTTTATACCGCAACGAAATGGAATTTCGACGATGGAACGTTTGATACGTCGTACCTTCTCTCGTGTAAATACAATACCAAACGTGTTAACGAATTTTTTTGCTCCAAGCGAAAGGAAGACTTTCGTCGAGATTTCGCGTGGCTCGCGAACGTTTATTATTACTCGGCCNGTACCTTCTCTCGTGTAAATACAATACCAAACGTGTTAACGAATTTTTTTTGCTCCAAGCGAAAGGAAGACTTTCGTCGAGATTTCGCGTGGCTCGCGAACGTTTGCTCGGTCAACACGACGAGGAGGAGGAGGAGGCAAATTTATATTAAACTACGACAAGCGAATGGGGAAACAAAAAAAGAAATGAGCAAATTAAAGATTTGTCTGTTTATACACGATTATATTGTAAAGAGGAAGCGACGCTGTGTACGACGACGACGATGGGAGACGATTGATATTTGACAAATTTCCAAGTTTTTTCTATTTCCAAAAGGAGGAGAGCGAACGAGGGAGAGAAAGGGAGAGAGTGCATGGGAGAATATTATAAATTAAGGAATGACTGCGGACCGGATAACTGAATATATATAGAAAGGGAGGAGTAAAAATGAATAAGTAATTAAACGAGACGGACACAAGTAAATAAATATTGTTGTATCTTTATTGTTGTTGTTGCATGAGACTAGCGTAATAGACTGAGCCATACACGTGGTTAAATAACTATTAACATAATATTTCTTAATTAATATTATATTATTGTAATTATTATACGGTGTGTATTATATTTAATCGTAACGTTTCGTGCGGGCAGTGTACGGAGGGAGTTCCTATCCTTTGGGACGTTTAAAAAACGATCGGTCCGACGTTATTATCGTCGCCGACAGCCTCTCTCGTTACAACGATCATTTCCAACCGCAGAGGCGTTCGTCTCGTAGTCTGAATCCCCGCGTGTTACACCGCGAATTCCCGCATGTTCGCTGCTCACCGCCGTCTACGCGGCAAATTTCACCTTCGAAATTATAAAGTGTAAGGTTCGTATATATCTCTGTACACGCGTGTCCGTCGTCTGAAGCGTGTGTGCACGCGCGTAACGACGCGCGAATCTAGGTCGAATCGCGCGGCGAATAGCAAACNAGTGCATGGGAGAATATTATAAATTAAGGAATGACTGCGGACCGGATAACTGAATATATATAGAAAGGGAGGAGTAAAAATGAATAAGTAATTAAACGAGACGGACACAAGTAAATAAATATTGTTGTATCTTTATTGTTGTTGTTGCATGAGACTAGCGTAATAGACTGAGCCATACACGTGGTTAAATAACTATTAACATAATATTTCTTAATTAATATTATATTATTGTAATTATTATACGGTGTGTATTATATTTAATCGTAACGTTTCGTGCGGGCAGTGTACGGAGGGAGTTCCTATCCTTTGGGACGTTTAAAAAACGATCGGTCCGACGTTATTATCGTCGCCGACAGCCTCTCTCGTTACAACGATCATTTCCAACCGCAGAGGCGTTCGTCTCGTAGTCTGAATCCCCGCGTGTTACAGCGCGAATTCCCGCATGTTCGCTGCTCACCGCCGTGTACGCGGCAAATTTCACCTTCGAAATTATAAAGTGTAAGGTTCGTATATATCTCTGTACACGCGTGTCCGTCTTCTGAAGCGTGTGTGCACGCGCGTAACGACGATTCGATCTAGATTCGCGCGGCGAATAGCAAAAGGGGAAGTTTCTTTGTTTCGCCCAAAGGATCGGAACTTCGTGGGGCTGTTCCTAGTACCTGATCATCCTATCCTTGCGGCACGAAAGCTTTTTTCCTCCCCCCGACAAAATGACGACCGCAACAACGAGGAGGAACGGGGCTCGATACGCGCGGAGGGACGTCGTCGTCGAGCCCGTTTTCTCACTGTTCTCTCGCGTCTCTCGCAAGCGCCAGCGAATTCTTCTGTCCAGTGTTCACGCTTCGGTATAGAGAAAGAAAAACAAAACAAAAAAATGGTAAAACGGTGTTCTTTTTATTGTTGCATACCTTGACTGCCTAGTACTTAAGTATATACATAA